>MU269985.1:46142726-46252726 GCA_021432705.1 Caranx ignobilis | reverse complement strand
GAGAGTGACCAGTGTGTGTGTGTGTGTGTGTGTGGGTGCATGCATGTGTGTGTGTGTGTATGAGCCGGTGACTGAGTGAATGAGCGTGTGAGCTTGAGTTTCAAGGCTGGAGAGCTCCAGAAAGAAAAATCACATTTCATAAATAAATCATCCAGGGCCTTGTGTGATGGATGCGTGCACACACACATGCACACACACACACACACACACACACACACACACACACACACAGAGGGCTGTGATGATTTATACCACAGCCATCATGGTACAGACCAGATTAAAGGCAAATCATTTTTTAAAGAGCTGAGTGTTGATGTTTTTGTGTGTGTGTGTGTGTGTGTGTGTGTGTGTGTGTGAGTAGAAGTATGTAGCCTATGCCCATCCTAAGCTGGTGGCAGAGCCATATGTATCCTAATGTCCAGATCTCTATAGAATCAGAGGAAATATTTAACACACAATGAACTCTCAGAACACAGCGTTACATCCCATATTAAACAGTATGACTGTAGGAATGTGTGTGTGTGTGTGTGTGTGTGTGTGTGTGTTGTTGCTTCTTAAGGTTTATATGAACACACACGACACCACATGGACATTTTGTGTCACGAGAGCTAGGTCAGTATACAGTACTCCTAATTTGGAGAACATAGAAGTGTTGCTGTATGATATGCTGCAAACTACTTTCTTAATCCACCACATCTCCCAGTGAGTCCGCCAGGGAAACATGACTGCAGTCTCCTAATATCATTAAAAGTGCCTCTGAATGTTTACTCTGTATCCTAGCAACGAATTCATGGAGAACTTCACCGTCAGCAGTTGCCATGGATGGGGATGTACACAAGTATTGTTATGATTTGAAAGCATGTCTACTTCACCAATATCTCCAGCTCTTGTTCTACAGAGGGTTGACATTTCCCATGATGCCTGACGACAGGAAGGACCAACAAATAGTGCAACTCCACTTCCAAGCCTCCACCTTTGCACCAGCAGCACGGCAACCATCTTCATGTCAGCTGGAGCAGCGTGGCATCCTCCACAATACAACAAAAACATAACGAAAATAAAGCAAAGGCTGAGTAAAAACTCATGTTGCTATCTCTGTAAGTTCTCCAGATGTCCTCATGTCTCAGTCCTTTTTTGTGTATAATCTGTGTATTGACACAGCGCCCCTCTAGTTATAACAGTGGTACTGCATCCACTCATCCTCAGCTTTTCATTGGGGTAATAAGAATAAATCCCCATGATTCAGGTTTCTGCTCTGTTAATCTGATTTAAAAACAAAATCCTCACAACTTCACCTTTACATTAGCGTTTAGTGCAGAGACTGATGAACCGGTCTGATCTTCTCAGTATCAGTTTAGAGCATGTAATAGTGAAGCTCGGCCTTCTCTGTCTCCACCTGTGACCTCAGGACCTCCTCAGCAGTCAGCCTCTCTCTGAGCTGCTGGATCTTTTGTCCTCAGACCTTTTGCAGCCTCCTGATCTTGCTGGTCTAACTGCTAACTGCTGTTTTGATGGAGCTTTCTTCTCCTTGGCAGGAGTCCTTGCACGCAGCAGCCTGCTGCAGCAGTTGTGTGTGGAGGTTCTGCAGATGGAGGTTGACCTTCTCCATCTCCTCAGCTTGTACAGGTTCAGATCTGACCTCAGCTTTGTAGGAAACAAGTTTGATGTCCATCTTCATCAGTGACCTACTCCATGATGCCCCTTTTCATAACCTGGACCTTCTGATGCTGCTCCTCTTCTCTGTCCTCTGTGTTGTTCTTGCTCTGGGGTTTGGTGGTGTGAGTCTCCAGATCCTCATGAGCTCTCTGCAGCTGCAGGCAACTCAGAGATGTCTCTCTCTCTCTCTGTATGAGCCTTCATTCTGGCGCTTTGCTCCTTCTCCTCCAGCTGGGCCGTCAGGTTGATAATCTTTTGTCTGAGCAGCTGCCAGCCTGCAGTGACACATGCGCTGCTGTAACTGAGCGTCCATCAGCTGCTGTTTCAGGAGAAGTGTTCTGCTTCATCAACTTGCTGAATTTCATCGTGTTGTGTTGTCCACCTGTTTCTGTGACTCGGTGTTCGTACTTCTTCTCTGGTTTGGTGTGTGTGACTTCCTGTTGGTGGCCTCTGGAGATGCTGGCAGTGAAGCCGCTGATGAACAAACAGCAGAAGAAGTCAAAGCTCCACATTGTGATGTCACAGTCTGAGGTTCTATTGGCTCTACAGCTCTCTTTTTGAAAAACACTGTTGCCATGGCAGCAAATGTTGTTTCGATATTAAATAAACACAGAGATTAGATCCATATCTATTGATAATATATTTTCATAATATTAAATGCACGTGTCCATGCTCAGATCTCGGCACAGTTTATCTTAGAAAGTATCTGGTGTGTGTGTGTGTGTGTGTGTGTGTGTGTGTGTGTGTGAGCTATCAAATGAAAAGATAGGTATTTTAGGAAGCTGCGTGACAGGAAGTCATTTGTGCTATTCTCTCAGTGCTTCTCTCTATGTGTCTGACTGTCTCTCCCACTCCTCTTCCTCACGATTTTCCTGTGGAGACAGTGTGGAAGTAAGTTTTCACAGCAAACAGCAGCTCTATAGGAACTGTTCTAATAACAGGAATGTGAAAAGTCTGTCTGTGAAACACTAGAGTGGACTTCTTGTACCAGGCAAAGCCTTTAGGCTTAAACCTTGTAGGGTGGACCAAGGACCATAATGATATATTTCCACCTTTACTTGGAGGTGAACAAGTTCACTTGTTATTTTATTCTTATCTGTAAGAAGCACCTTCGTTATAAAAAATGCTATTATTGTGATTTGTATTAGACGTCTACCTTGAATATACAATTTTACGCCTCTCGGTGATGTGAGAAAAATTGGGATTTGCTATTTTAGTCACATCCCAGCTGAGCACTGATGGTGTTTTTGTATTTATTGCCACACTCCATGTTTCCATCTGTGTGTTTTTTTTCGGTCTAAGATGGAGTAAAGGACAGGTCAGAGGCGTGACACTTCACTTCCAGGCACCATGAGAGGCGCTTGTCGTGCCTCTGTCATTACAGTTAGTTATTGTGGGGCTTACTGTAGGCACACACACACACAGTGGTGTAGAGTTACACCCTGCGACTGCAGTTTGTGCCCTGTGAAGGGCAAGAGCAGCGTTCCTGACCTCCACAAACACGCACAAACACACAACACCTAGGCTCCTCATTACTCACAGCCATTTTTAGCCACATGAAGGATGGGGAAGAGAGGAGATTATTGCAAATTATGCTGGGCGTACCCTTGGAGCAGTTTATTTACTCTGAATATGAAGATTAATATTAATACAGCTGTGTTTGCTGCATCCACTGCTTTCCTCTAGAACCACGATACACTTTCATCTGAGCAACAGAGCAGCTGGGGTGGACTGAACGTGTGTGTGTTTGTGTGGTCTCTGGAGTATGTGTGTTGGTTTTGTATATCTCTCAGTGTGTTTGTGTGTAGACAGTGTTTGATTTACCTTTGTTTTTAGATTGGCTTCATCTTTTTGCGTTTGGAACAAGTGAAATGTGATTGATTTTAACTTTATCAAGATGTTAGGATGTAATATAGATCAACAGAGAGAACATTTTCCCCATTAGCTAGAGCTTCATGTTGAGCTCGGATGTGAATGTGTACACAAACAGCCTGGAAGTGCATCTGTTGTCGGCAGCGACCGTGTGCGTTGTGATAGCTATAGGCCTCCGTTTGGACTGACCTGGAGCTTGAAAGAGGACACAGTGAAGGAGACATGGAGAGGATGTAAGCCATGCTCTCCAAGTGAGTGATGAGGACAGCAGGAGAGAGAGACAGAGCTGACACAGGTGCTTCAGGCAGGGGCAGGAGGGAGGAGGTGACAGAAGAGGAGACTGAAGAAAAGAAAAAAAAACAAATGAGGAGAGCAGTAGGAGGGACAACAGGAAGATGAGGAGATGAGGAAGGTGGATATCTAGAAGGATAAGTCTTCCCAGAGCGATGATTGTGTCTGAAGTGTGGATGGCCGAGTGGGGAAACAGCAGTGTGTGCATAAACAAAGGTGTCATTTCACTGCTTTGTTGCACTCAGTTTTACAGCTCTATCTTAAATGACTTGCCAAAATCCCAGATCAGCAGCAGGCAAAACTTAGCGCCGTTAGAAACACATCGCTCCGCTCACACTGCTCCTTTTAAAGTTCATATTTTAACTCAATGTAAAGTGAATCGTTAATCATTTTGGGAAGTAAGATTTTGTTCCCTGGCAGAGTTAGATGAGCAGATTGATGCCACTCTCGTATCTTGCCAAGAAAGAATGAAGCTACAGTTAGCAGCTGATTAGCTTAGCGTAGCTTAGCATAAAGACTGGAAACAGTTGGAAACAGCTAACATGGCTCTGTCCAGAGCTAACAAACTGTGGCCACATACAACACGAACACTATTCAGCATGTTTTACCTGCAACTCGACAAAATAACTGAAATGTGAAAACATCAACTTGCTGTTTTTATGGGAGGATTATGTGCTGGACTATCTCTTTCTGGAGGCAGTTGCCAGGCAACTAGCCCAGACTACAGGAAGTTATGGGTCCTGGCCAAGAAATAGTCTGTGTAGCACTGTTAATTAGTGAGCTTTAGCAGCGCTTCACTGGCTGCTGGCTGCAGCTTTATAGTTTTCATACATCACACATGAGCGTGGTGGTGTTCATCTCATTTAACTCTACATTGAAAAAAAATGACAGTGTATTTCCCAAAATGTCAGTTATTCTTTTGATAATCGAGTTGTATTGAACGATAATCAATAGAGATGGAGCAAAAGACAAGATTAAGACAAAACAAAGGGTTTGGGTTTGTTGTTAGAGATGGTTTTACATGTATATCTCAGCACCATAAGCAGATTAGTGCATTACAGCAATAATAGAAACCAATTTCCAGCATTTCCAGTTGTTTTACTGGTTTGGGTTTACGGTTCAGGTGCTGGGTGCCCTCTGCTCCATATTATACTCTGATGTAAAATGGCTGCTCTCCGTCGAGGTAAGGTTCAGCCGAGATAAGAAAAGCTTTAGAAAAATAGGAAGGGAAAAAAGAGGAGGAGGAGGAGAGAGAGCGAGAGGGAGAGCAAAGACAGAGAAAAAAAAAAGAGTAGCGAGAGCGCGAGCATGGAGGAGATGGAGTGTAGAGAGTGTGAAAGAAGTAATCAGGTGTAGTTAGGCAGCAGCGAGAGGAGACAGACTCAGGTAGAGAGCGGCTGTCAGAGGTCTCCCACTTCTGTGAATTCTCCTGCAGAAAATGGAGTTTCAAATGTGTCAAGCCTCCTGTGTTTTTGTCAGCACTGCTGATGTGCATGTGGAGCTCTGTGGTGTCTGTTTATGTTTGTGTGCTTTAACGTCTCTTTGGATAATTTTTTTTTTTTTTATGTTGTTGTTGTTTTCTGTCTCGGAATATAAAACTATGGAGAGGAGAGGCTCCCACTGATGTCAAGGCTGAGAAGTTATCACCATACATGAATTACTACTGGCTTCTCTTGTCACTCTTGTTTTTCATGCTTCTCCTTCCTCTTCTTCTAAATCATGAAAATGTCATAACAATCAGATTTTTATTTAAAACTTTTGCTACTCCAGAGCATATCTGTCCTCCTTCTACACATGTTCTGTCTGTGTGTGCATGAAAATTCATCGCTACATGACTTGGTGTGACACTCTTCTTGGTGAGTACCTCCTGCTGCCAGTAGGGGTCCCTGTGTCCCCACTAACCCCAGTCAGCGGCAGTGACCATGTGTGTGGCCACTGAGTGGTTACCAGGCTGAATCTCCAGCCTGCAATGAGCTGCTGTCGGTTAATGGTGGAAGTCACCAACAACCACTAAAGGATGTTTTGATGTGTGCAGACTCATCTGTCTCACTCACTTATCTCCCCTGTCCTGTGAACCCTTGTTTCCCTGACAACCAGGTGCAAGCAACCATTTTCACTCTGGCTCTTTCCATATTTATATGTGCTGCCACTCCAACAGCTATAATGAACATGTTAGTCCATTAATTTCTTGATTGAACATAGAATAGAGTAAAGACAAGAAGTGAGCGGGTGATGGAGCATGCGATCATAATGGGATGAGAGTTAAATAAAGTGATTAAGAGTCAAATCAGTTCAAACTAGAGACAATAAACAAACAGTATTAGTGGTGATTATCTGCAGAATCGACTTTATCAGCCAGATTTGTGCTCTCTTACAAACTGTGGGTTTTTCTCAGTGACTCTCGGTGTAGTTACAGACACAGACAGAGGTTTACAGAGGTGGTTTAATGTGCATATATAAACAGTATAACCAGTGTATTGCTGTTACTTCATGTGGATTTGGGAAATATTTTGACTAAATTAATGGAAATTTAAAAGTAAAAAACTTTCCTGACATCAGTTTCTCGACTCATGTCAGTTGCTGTGAGTTAAAATTGGAGTGAAAGGACAAAACAGAAGCACAGAAACTGGTGTGTGAGAGAGAGAAAGGACTGCTCAAAGAGAGAAGAAGAGTCTTTTGTTAACCCCTTCCTACCTGGTTAATTACCCATCTCTTTCAAACTGCAGTCCTCTCTGTGTGTGCAGCAGCTCCTTCTGTTCAAATGTCTCATTTTACGGTTCAAACCTGCAGATTATTCAGGTGGCCTTACAAGAGGAGTTTTCTCAGACTTGGCGAAGCTCTTCCCAGAATCACAGATGATATTATACAGCTGTTTTTTGGGGGGGGCTGTGTGCTGCTCCCTGTCATGAATAAATTGACTTTAACACATATCATCATCATAATAATTATCTAATGTAAATAAGCAGAGTGTGGGATTAGACTGTGGTTATATGTGAGTTTGTGCAACATGTTAAATTTCTACATCACTTTGATTTTGATTTGATTGATTTGATATTTGTTACAGTAGCCTACAGTAGTCGAGTGCATGCACTGTGAAGATCCCACTGAGAGAAGAGGGACGAAGCAGCCTGCCATTTATAAATAGAAAGAATCAGAACGCACAGTGTCAGGCTGGAGGAAAAAAACGGGTCTGTTGAATTTGTGTTGAGTAAGCAGTGACTGGAGGTTTTATTAGGGGGAAATAGAGCGTTTCATTTCATGCTAATTCTTGGCATTAGTTCCAAATGTGACTTAAAAACTTCCTCACAGTGCCACGACTTTCATGTCCCTGTGCAAGTGTGTGTGTGTGAGAGAGAGAGAGAGTGATGTTAATGTGTGCATGTCTGTGCAACGGAGAACAGGTGGCCAGAGCCCCCAGCAGTCCTGGTCCAAACCCTGCCTCCTCCTCCTCCTTCCTCCATCGGCCGCTCTCTCTCTTGCTGTCTCCTCCTCTTCCTCCTCCGTCCATCCTCATCAAGAACATACATGTTTACCCCCACCCTGCTTGTCCCCGTTTATCTATCTCTCTACTCCCTCTTTTGTCTCCCTCGCTCCCTCCCTCCCTCCCTCCCTCCCTCCTTCCTTACCCCTCTCCCCAGCCCGTCCTCAGCTTGTAGCTCGAGCAGGCAGACTATCAGCGTGCTGTTGTCCCGGCACAGGGAGGGCACCGGGAGCAGCAGCGGCGGCAGCAGAATCTCATGCAGCCCTGCTCCTACACTCGGTGTCGACCGGGACACAGAGGAGCTAGCCCCCTCTTCTCCACTCCACATCCTCCCCCCTGCCTCTGTCTCTCTTGTCAGAGGTGGGTCTGTCTCAGGGATCTGATATGTTTAGCCTCCACCATGAACCCAACAGTGAAGATCCATCTTCAGAATGGGACCCTCTTTAACACCTACATGTACCAGGTAGGCACCTGTGCAGATTTTGAGTGTTGCCAGTGAAGGATTGTCTCCAGCTCAAACAGCTGTCTCTGCAGTCTCCACATGTCCTTGCCTGAGTATTGATTTCAGCGCGGATGACTCTGAGATATGGCCTTTTCTCCACCTCTTCCTCCTCCTCTTCCTTCCTCCTCCTCCTCTTGCTCCTTCATTTTTGCAAAGTGCGTATCGGTTTTAGAGACGTGGGCACACCCCCTCCAGCCGTGGCTTTTCAACTGGTGGATGTGGCTTCAACCTCCAACTGTCCAAGAGGAAATAAAGAAGATGAATGTGTGTCATGCACTGTTGGGGAGTTCTCTCTCCTGTCTGTGACTGTTGTGCCTGCTTCACTCACCGTATGTTTGTCACAACACACACACACATACACTGCAAGAGACAAACTCAACTGATGCGCGACACAAACTCTTTGTGCTTCTCCTTTCATCCGAGCAGAGGAAGTACTCCCCTCTCATCCTCCCTCTCTTCCTTTGTCCCTTTTTTCCTGGTGCAGGTTTTTTTTTTGCTTTGCTCTAATGAAGAAAACTGGGATACGTGAATGGGTGCTATTCTGGGCTCAGGCCTCAATAGGAGACAGAGTTGGAAAAACCTGCAGGCATTTGACACCTCTTTGCCTGCTGAACCATAAGAAAGGGATATTTGGAGAGGCGGATGGAGCTGACGTGTCAGCGGCGGACTCTTCTGTCGCTGTGACAGTGCTTTTGCTGCGTCAATCAACTTTATGGCCAGTGATCAGGCTATTAAATGACTGTTAATATGCATGTTTTGATTGTGGCGAGTTCTTGGGCGTCTGCCAGGTTTCATCTAATCCTTTGAAAAAAGTGGCTACGAGTCTTTTAGATTCACTTACACTGTGGATTTAGTGAGTAAACCCTGGAAGGTGGGATTCACCACGTTGTATTTACACCAAGTGTATTTTGTGTTATCAGATCATTAGCTGGTTCGGCTTCAGTCAGTCCTGGCATTAACCCTGATGCTCATGACTCACAGTTATAATGCAGAGGTTGAAGTCTTTTTTTTTCAACTCCTGTCCCATGTTTTGCATCCTGGACTTGTTCCTCCAGAGCACCAGTCAGGGTGGAGATCCGTCAAACACTGCAGCATCATCTCACACACACACAGACAGGAGGAGAAATCTCTCTCCACGCTTTGTGCATGTTTGTGTTTCAGAGTGGGTGAGTGTGAGGATGAAACGTTCATGCAAAGTTTGTGCATGTGTGTGTGTGTGTGTGTGTGCACTCAAATACCTCACTTTCCTAATGAGCCGTTGCCACAGTGACGGCAGAAGTGTGCAGGGTGGCGCCATGGCAACAGGTTACCCGCTGCCTACTTAGGGCCAACACCCAGGCAAGGTGTTGCTGTGTGATGTGGTGTGTGTGTGTGTGTGTGTTGGCTTTGATTAGTCAGAGGAAGCTGGAGTCCACCTCCCTGCTCTCTCTCTCCCTCTCCCTCCTTCCCTCTCTCTCTCTCTCTGTCTCTCTGGTCAAGAGTTGCAGAGCTGTGATATCCGAGTCTCCCCCGGGGGGGACTCACTCATTCTCCAGTCCCAGTACTCCCCACCCCCCCCCATCCCCCTGCATTCATCTTCACTGTGGCACTCCTTAGTGAATTACTGAGATTTACATCCGAGTTAATTTAGTGTCTTTTGGTGCAACGCAAGTGAGAGGAGCTCGATCATTACACACCATCTGTATCGGTGTATCTGCTCATCTCTGCCTCTCCACAGCAAATCATCACCCCTGTAGTTTCACTCCTCAAGCTTCAACTTCATTAGTGATTCTTATCTTGCACTTGTGTTGAGGAACTTGCACCGCATCAACACGAATAAACACTTTCTACAGTTTCTTTTACAGTTAATCCACTCAGACCAGCTGCAGCTGTAAACTGTGTTTTAAACAGAAACTGACCTCTGCCTCATTATTCCTGAACAACAGAGGGAAAAACAGGAATAGCAAAGCTGATAAACTGATATTATTGGCTGCATCAAGGCAGCACAATCTTCTGTATTCAAGAAATAATGCAGAATTCATCCGATCAAGTTTTTCTGAGTCGTCATATTCAATCTGATATCTGTAAACACAGAGCTCCGAACCAATGCACGAATGCAGCAGAATTTAATTTGGCTGAGGATGTGTTTCTGTTTTTTGAGATGCAAAATGCGATGTGACTGCTGCACTTTGGTGATGATGCTCCTCTTGAGCTGTAAACGCTGCATCACGCCCCGGCCCCCGTGAATCATGCTACGTGTGAATGGGTTTTAATAGTCATGTTTACACTTTCATCCTCGTCTCCTTTTCTTGCTTAGTCACTTATTTTCCTCCTTTTTCTTGTCTCCTCCCACCAACTGACGCTCACAGGGACGACGCTCCGAGTCACCGCTCCCTGGCTCCGGGTGACATCGATTTATATTTGTTTTGGCTTCACTCTCCTGCCTTGTTAATCTACCCACGCACAGCAGAGGTGCTGTTGCTGTGAAGTTGGCGGCTGGGTGATGCCTACTGCATGAAATGCTTTAAAAAACAGAACCCACCATGCCTTGTTTTTATTTGATGCATTCCAGTGCTTGTTTGACATTGCAGTGTGTAAATGCCACTGTATTTGTTTGTTGTAAACTATTTTGCCATCACTTTTCCTTCCCGATCTTTGACAAACCTGCAGAGAACAGTTGTGAAATGCAAATAGAGCTGTTGTGAAAGGGAAATGAGGGAGTAGACATTGTATTCAAAACACAGGAGAGTGTCTGGTTGCATTGCAGTTACACTTAACGACTACACAACTGAGGAAGGGAGAAAATGAAATGAAATGAAAAATGCAGATGCATTCGCAAATAGTTGTTTTGTTACAACTCATTCACTGGGAGAAGATGTGATTCATTCAGCTCAACAACGCTCATTCACTTCGAGGATGCTGAAAGATTATATATCTACACTGACTGTGTTGTTGCTTACCCCTCAGTCGTCCTATAAGTGACATTGTCCCAGTGTCTTCCTCTGTGTCTCTGAGTCTTTGGAGCCTCGAGGCTGCAAGAGCAAACCTCGGATTTTGGATGCTGCAGGTCACGTGATGGGCACTGTAAAAATGACACTGCCAGAGGTGGACTTGTTACTGAGTGGCTGCAGTGGTGCTTCATTGAGTGCACTCTATGAATGTGTACTGTAGCTATAGAGTCACCTGTTAAATGCATAAACTCTGTCATGGCACAATCTGTTCTTTCTTTTCTGTACTGTAGCTTCATATCTGAGAGAGCCAGGACCAGCACTGGCAGGCTGATTCATTCATATAAATGATTATATAGCCAGGATGCCACTCAGCTGGGTAAGTTGGTGGGTGGGTGCGTGGGTGAATGGGTGCAGCACCAATTAGTACAAAACCGGAGGTGGTGCAAAAAATATCAGACATATTTATGGAGTTGATATTTATGAGTTGGTGCAGATCCAGATAATAATCACAGCCTCTGAAGTGGATGTGTAGGATTTGTTTGGCGTTGGCAGGTGGGCAGGTTGTCACTCCTCTATTTACAACATGAAAAACTACAAAACTGAGTCACACGTCTCTAGAAAGTTAAAAAGATGGTTGTGGTCTGATGAACAATAGTTTTAACTTTGAGAGAGGAGAAGTGAAGGCTCAGGTACCTTTAGCTTTTAAAAGCACTGAAAGAATGAGTGCTGTTGGCCGTGGCGGTGCTGATGAATGAAGGAGGGCTGCTGTCTGCGATCTTCACGTCCTCAGCCACAGATTTACTACTGAATAACAAGCTGGAAATAAGTGACAAACTGAAAACTAATGGTGGAGTCAGTTGTGATAAGTGCAGCAGCACCTGGCCTACACATATACAGACATTTCTCCACACACACACACACACACACAGGTTTATAGATATATTTTCATCCCAGTGGAGGAATAAAAATACAAGGTTGATTTAATGTTTGACCTAGTGCACTACATTGTATCTGAGTATGTCCATTCTTGTTTAAAATTTAAGCAGCTACTGCTGCAGGGCAGACTGAAGGAAGGAAGAGGACTGAAAAGTTCAAACACACACCTGTACACTTTTCTTTGTCTTTCACCCTGGGATCATACGTCGTCTGCAAAACCTCAGTGTCTATTGACCAGGGATCGAGTCAACGAGGGGGCGATTTCAGACACAGTTCAGGTGTAGGGTGAAGGTTAACTCTCCACAGTGCTGACCTCTGTGCAGATCACAAATTCACTGCCAACCCCCCACACACACACTCAGAGAGAGAGAGAGAAACAAGTACAGACGGATAAGCACTCTCAGTATAAACCTTATATTTTTTGGATTGTGTGTGTGTAGTGTGTGTTGTGTATAGTGTGTATGTGTGTGTTATAGAGAGAGCAAGAGATTGAATGTACAATTTTTCAGCTCTTTTTTTTTTATATATCCGACTGCACTCCAATCTCTCTCCTGCTCTCTCTGCACACACACACACACACACACACACAGTGCATTTTTTTTCATCCTTTAATCCCAAACTGCTTAAGGAAGCGAAGGGGAGAAATCCCTTTACAATGTCTGGGCTCAGCAGTGTTTGGTAACCACTTGCTATCTCACATTGTGGTTGGAGGCAGAAGAGCAGCGTTCCTCCAGACGCCCAGAACCGTCTTTTCCGCTCTATATGATATACTCTCTGACAGATGTCGAGGTTGTGTTGTCAAAGAGCTGCGTCTGTATCTGACTGTTGTGTGAAGTTGAATAAACATCCTGGGATTTTCAAAGCTCAGATGGTTTTTTAGCGGGGAAGGGGAAAGGGGAGGGGGTGAGGGTTGGCATTGCATAGTGCACACTGTGATAGCACATGTGTGTGTCAGAGAGAACAAAAGCAGGAGCAGTTGAAGCCTGTGAGGCGTTAGAGACCTTTATTACAAGTTAAATAGGAAAAAGTCTTATTTTGTCAGGACAGTGATGAGCTGTATTTTGAACATGACCCTCTCTGTTCTGCTGCGTTTTCATACCTTTCGTATATGTTTTCTTCTTTCTTTTTAATTTCTTTGAGTGTGGAGTGAGTCCATGTGCAGGGTGCAGACAGAGCGCTCCTAGGAGACAAGGGGGGCGACGGGATGAAGAGATAAAGTGACGAGCACTGGAGGTGGCCTGTTGAGCCTTTTTGCCATGATTGAAAGAGACAGTGAGCTAAAACATCTGTTGGTGGATTTGGCTGAGCTCCTGTCTGTTGGTGGTGGTGATGCACCCCTGTGGAATAAGGGAAAGTAAAATGAACAAGCTAACCACCACCACCTCCTCCTCCCTTTTTCCTTTCATCACTCCTTCTCTTTCTCATCCCCTGTTCAGTCCCACCCAACCACCACCACCACCCCACACACTTCTTTGCCTTGATTGTTGCTTGCAGCATGATGTTCTTTGTTCGTCTTTATTTTCTCATTATTTGATGGATATAACCATCTCTGAGCTCTCAGTGCACTCAGTGGGAGTGTGTTTTTGCTTTAATATATCCCGTCCACACAGTGTAGTATCAGTCCAGTTACCTGTCACAAGACAAACAATCATTTGAGAGCTGTAACATTTCAGTTCCCCACCAAGATCCATTATGTATCAGACTAAGAGAAATCCACTGTGAGCTCCTGCAGTGCTCAGCTTGTCATTTTAAAAACCAATGTTTGCAGGGTTTTTGTTTTAAAAAACAATTTCCATGTGTTCGAAGTTAGAGTTTCTGTGCCAGAAAAGCTGCAGGAGATGAGTTTATAAGGGCTGCATGAAACAAAGCAGCAGGTTATATTGAGTTTAATAATAAGAGTTTATCCAGCTTTATCTTTGAGTGTATCATAGGCCTCCATTAATTCTTAACACTCAAGCCTATACTTGTGTCATATAAACTGTGTGCAGCATTTGGAGCAGCTGGTTTATGAAGGTGTAGTTGTTCACCTGCTGTGCACAGTTGCATTGCAAAGCACGGTTCCTGTCACTAAGCAACCTTGACTACACAAACTTTTTTTCACAAAAAACTTGAGGTGTTAGGGCTCTTTTTTTTTTTTTTTTTTTTTTTTGTTTGCAGTTGTACCGTTGGGTGTTGGTGTGTCAGCTGTCTGCTTCAGTGAAGGCTGGTGTTGTTTTTTTAGCAAATAATTTCCAGTACTGACGCACATTAGGGAGAGCCAGGCCGAGCCACTGTGATGCAGTTGGTCCTAAAATACAGCCTCTGTAGGATGCAAACATCATTATTAATGATGCAAATCTTACAGAGCATGAGAATCACTTTATCCAAATATATTTTCAGATAATTTGGAGGATCAGACATGAATATTCATTATAAACCACTTCAGGTTCTGCAGGATGGCTGTTGTATTGGGATTCTCAGCCAGACCCAACATGCATTGCTCCTCCTGATTTCAACTTTAAAGAAGCATCTCTTCGTCAGATGCTGTGTTTGGGTCGTCAGTGACAAATGCAAGACCAAGAGTGCAGTGTCATGGCTGTAGGGAGTACCACAACTCTGTATGTGTGTGTGAGTGTCTGTGTGTGAAAGTGTGTATGTGTGTGCGAGTGTTTGTTTAAGACAAGCAGAGCATTTGCCTCTGGGTATTGGTTTGGACTAAAGCCAAGCTCGCAGGAAATGCCAACAAAGCACCAAGAGATGTTTAAACAACACATAAACACAGACACATGCACACACACACACACACACAGAGTATACACTCCAGTTAACAAATATCCACTCAATCTCTGCTCCACAACTACAGATAATAATAAGAATAAACTTCCAGCAGCAGAAACTGTGTGAGTCTCTGACCGGTTCTCGCCTTTCGTGTTATGTAAACCTAATCAGCCGCAGACAGAGGAACAGTAACAGAAAATCATATGGACAAGTGGATTAAGGAACGGGACTGGGAGACTAGGAGATGACCTCCTGTCGTGAGAGGGCACTGCTCAGATAGAAGAGAGACAGATCTTGAAATATCAGTTGTTTAAGAAGGACAGAATCAAGGACTCTTCCCTCTCTGATGTGAGGAGCCAATGTGAGCATCAGTTTACACAGTGATGATTCATCTGAGAAGGAGCGGATGTGGATACTTTAAAATCCTGAGCAGGTTGAAGTTTGTCATTTTCAGCAAAAAAAAAAAAAAAAATCTGACTTTATCGATTTTTAAAAACCCTTCACAGCTACTTGGTTGTGTTGTTGACAGATATTAGATATTCAGCCAAGCTTTGCACTGCATTTTAAATACCCTATTATTGTTGTGTGGCCATCCACTTTAAGACCACTGCCTCTTTTTTTTTTTTTTGTCAGAATGAAGTAACATCTTCACAGACCTTCGACCGCTGTGATTTTAAAGAACTTATTCACCCCCCCTAAAAAAAAATGAAAGATGAAAGATTGTGAGGTGAAATGCCATTAAAGTTTATTTACCGTAAAAATCAAACACACAGCAGAATCCCGCCGCAGATCCATCACCAGCTTCTCCCAAACTATTAAAGTTAATGGAGCCGTCTCTTTACAGCTCCAAAGGAACATAAAATGTCCATCAAATTTGCAATATGTGGTTGTTTGTGGAGCTGGGAAAAGGTGATGCTGCTGTCTTGAATGATGTGACGCTATGAAACTACACGAAGTAATACACCTGCACACTCAACTGTAGAAGTAACTTCTGTACTGGCTAATGATGAGGCTCAGGTATGTTTTTGTTAGCTTAGCATAGCAAGGCTGAACCCAGTTAAACCAATCTAACCTATAAATCACTATGCTTTATTGTTGTACCAGCAGGTGGGTTATTTTTACCTTTCGATAGTGCAGGCCTAGTTTTCCCAGTTTAAGTGCAATGTGTAATGTTTATGCTAAGCTAAAGAGTGGCTAACTCTGCCTGATATCATTCACTGCTCCCTATATAGTCCACTATATATATCTTTTTCTCAGCTGACATGAGGACGTACAGTAGAGCTGAATGAACATGTTACAGTAGGTGTGGATCTGTCAGGCGGTTGCATCAGTAAATGTTGGAGTTGTTTTCTAGAAATGTATTTTGAGTACTGACCCGCAGTGAAGGTCGGGCCAAGAGCTGCTCATACCAGAGATCTTTTAAAGTGGTTACTCAGCTGACATGAGGGTGTATAGCGTGACTGAATTGTCATGTTGGGTGGGTTAAACCCCTCAAACTGCAGGATATGTGTCGTTGCTCTCGTAAAAAAAAACAAAAAAACATGCTGTTACAGTATAATATTGACAATATGGAGGTCGGTA
Source organism: Caranx ignobilis (assembly GCA_021432705.1). NCBI lineage: Eukaryota > Metazoa > Chordata > Actinopteri > Carangiformes > Carangidae > Caranx > Caranx ignobilis. The sequence goes on along the minus strand of MU269985.1, from coordinate 46,236,720 downwards.
GCATCCCAAAGCTGCATCTGCACTCTGTGCTGTGGTACCAGTTTGCACAAAGTGGCGGAAAATTGCCTCAAACATGCCATTTCTGACACACTGAGTGGATCCCAACCAACCAGAAACCACTGTGGTCCAACTAGCAGTCATTCATGGAGACGAGTTGTTCAAATGCGGCTATAAAAGGACATCTGCAGCGCTGCAAAGGGCTTAAAAGCTTCAGTGAAGTGCACAGCCCTCTGTCAACATTGAGGAGCGGCGTGAATAATGAGCATCAATAAATTAAATTGCTCTTAAGTGGAATGCATTTTTCTCAAAGCTAAGAATTCATTCTGGATAATGTCTCCTCTGGTTAATAAAGAGAGAAAAGTCCTCGTGTCATCAGAGACAGTTGGATGTGTTTGATTGTCTGAGCAAGAGAGAGAGAGACGGGGATGACACGTCTGTATTTACTTTTCACTCAATATAATGTAAGGTATCCTTCTTATCAGAACATCCCATGAAGATATGTTTAATACATCATTGCAGCCTCATTATATTCATATAGATGTTAATAGAAAACCTATATTTCTATGTCACCAGGCACATGTCTATGTGATTTTACTCTTGCTGCTAAAGCAAAGCAGTGGGCTGTGGGGTGGGCAGAGTGGCTCAGCCAGGGTTGTGTTTATGCAGATCAGATAACACAGTGTCACTTTGGTGCCTGGTTTGCTGCTGTGAGGTTTCCACCTGCACAGATTCACCTCTTATCTCAGGTGCACAGCATCTCTCCTCAGCCTCCTCTGTGGAGCAGCAGCCAGTCTGCTGCAAACCAACTGCTGTGTGGCTCTGTGGTCAGGAGGATGGTCACCTAAAACTGATCAGCCACGCCCGTGATGTGTTCGATTAAAGCTGCTCGGTTTTATAAAAGTAGAGGCCATGATGTCGATCAGTGATACTGTATTAACCTCTGTAGGTGCTCTGTGTGTGTGTGTCTTGTGTAGGAGTTTGCCACCCTGACGAAGGAGCTGAACATATGCCGGGAGCAGCTGCTGGAGAAAGAGGAGGAAATATCTGAGCTGAAAGCTGAAAGGAACAACACCAGGGTATGTGTGTGTGTGTGTGTGTGTGCGTGTCTGTGTGTGTGTGCATGTGTGTGGTGATACTGATGAAAACAAATAATGTTTCTAAGCTTGAAATTAGTATTCTCTTTGGTCGTCTGTGTGTGTGTGTGTGTGTGTGTGTGTGTGTGTGTGTGTGTATGCGCGTGCACTGTAGCTGCTGTTGGAGCACCTGGAGTGTCTGGTGTCTCGTCACGAACGCAGTCTGAGGATGACAGTGGTGAAAAGACAGGCACCCCCGCCATCTGGAGTCTCCAGCGAGGTGGAGGTCCTCAAAGCTCTGAAGTCACTGTTTGAACACCACAAGGCTCTGGACGAGAAGGTGGACACACACACACTCACACACTCACACACACTAACACACGTGTTGCAGTCTGAAAACAGTCGTCTCCTGGTGACTTCAGGTCGCACTTTTTCCATTTTCACACCATTTTGTTGCAGCAGGTTTTCGCTGTTTAACCTTTTAACAGACACATAACCACATTCAGTAACTTGTTTTTGACACATGACTATATGTCCAATAATGGCCCAGAGTTGAAATTTTGAATTTCCGACCTCTAACGGGTTAATTCTGATCAACTCCGTTTTGCTTCATCATTGTTTAGTTTTTTAATGAACCTCAACACTTCCTCAATTTCAGAGTAAAAGTCCTCCGTTGAAAGCGAAGAGCTTATCGCTGAAGGCTTTTAATATGAAACAGATGGAGAAAGTCTTGAGTTTTAATTAACAGCAAACTGCTAATTACAGTAAAACAGCAAATGGAAGATGAGAAAAAGAGAGGAATTACTAATGAAATATGATAATTTACTTATATAACAGGAAAAAAAAAAAGATTAAAAAAATTACATTTCTTTTCAGTTGTAATGAATAAAAGACCATGGACACTATCGGAGACATTATAACGCAAAATGTTAAATGTTTTACCAGTAATTGGATCAAATACAGTTCTCTGTTTCCAAATTAAAGCTCCCAATGATCCTTAATTACATTTATCCACAGTATTGAAGGTCTTCTATAAAACCATGTCCTCGTGTGTCCTCCGTGTCTCTGCCAGGTGCGGGAGAGGCTTCGGGTGGCTCTGGAGAGAGTGGCCACCCTGGAAGGACAGCTATCAGCTACCACACAAGAGGTGTGTGTGTATGTGTGCAAGCGTGTGTGTGTGTGTGTGTGTGTGTGTGTGTGTATTTGTATATGTGTGCTCTAATGTGTAGCTATAAGTGAAACATCTGTTCAATTCCTAGCAGACATCTGTTGAAGCCTCCTGTCTGATCTAATATACACTCCAAGTGTCACGCTGGGTGAGAGGCCCTGTCTTCTCTAGCCCTGTGATCTCACACACACACACACACACACACACACACACACACACACACACACACACACACTAACCCTCCTGTGTTTAAGAATGTCATTACAGAAATCATTTTAATGGCTGAGTTACAGTCTGGTCTCTTACAGACTATAGACCAAGTATATCACAGCAGCTGGACTCTTTCAGGCTCTCACACTCACTGTAAACCTGACAGTCAGTCAGGGTTCAGGGCCTGAGAGACAGAGGGGAATTAGGTCCTTGTGTCCCCGACCTGGTCCCTCACTTTTCTGTGTCCCCGGCCTGGTCCGTCATGTTAGTAACTGAGTTCCAGTCCGGTCTCTTACAGACCATAGACTGTGTATGACTTAGGCTCGTTCATGTGAAGTGTGTGAGAGTCACATCATCAGGTCAGTTTATGTCCCGGTACAAATCCCGTTTCTGGTTCCGGTACCGGTCCCGGTTCTGGTCCCGGTTCCGTTCCGGTACCGACCCCGGTTCCGGTACCGGTTCGGGTCCCGGTACCGATCCCGGTTCTGGTTCCGGTTCCGGTTCCGGTCCTGGTACCGGTTCGGGTCCCGGTTCCGGTTTCGGGTACCGGTTGCGGTTCGGGTCCGGTACCGGTACCGACCCCGGTTCTGGTTCCGGTTCCGTACCGGTTCGGGTTCCGGTACCGATCCCGGTTCTGGTTCCGGTCCTGTACCGGTTCGGGTTCCGGTACCGATCCCGGTTCTGGTTCCGGTACCGGTCCCGGTTCGGGTCCTGGTTCTGGTTCGGATACCGGTCCCGGTTCAGGTCCCGGTTCCGATACTGGTTCGGGTTCTGATACTGGTTCTGGTTCCGGTTCTGGTCTCTGTTCGGGTCCTGGTTCGGGTCTTGGTACCGGTTCGTGTTCCGGTACCGGCCCCCGTTCTTGTGCCGGTTCCGGTAAAGTCAGGGTTCTGGTATGGTCCTGGTACTGGCTCTGGTTCTGGTTGGCCATTCCTATCACAGCATCTGGACTCTTTCAGGCTCTCACCCTCATTTACAGCTGACCTTGTTTAAGTCAGTCAGGGTTCTGGGCCTGAGAGACAGAGGGGAGTTGGGCCCTTGTGTCCCAAACCTGGTCCCTCACTTTTCTGTGTCCCTGACCTGGTCCCTCACTTTTCTGTGTCCCCGGCCTGGTCCGTCACTTTTCTGTGTCCCCGGCTTGGTCCGTCATGTTAGTAACTGAGTTCCAGTCAGAAGAAGAAGCAGAATCCCAGTGGGTTATATAAGATTTAAAGTCAGAGCTTGTTAAATTGCACTGATCACAGTTTTATAAGAGGAGCAGACCCTCACTGAAGCCCCCCCCCCCCCCCCCCCCCCCTCCCTTTGCTCTGAGTATAATTCAGATTTGTAGTTATGCAAAATGTGGTTGAGTCTGTAGTCTGAAGCGTGCTGGCAGCCAGAGAGCCACGCTTCCCTTTGGAGAGGCTGCGTTTTGTTCTTTGATTCACTAAGGGAAGAGAAAAAGGTGGTAGATGTGTGAGTTCACTCATTGTTTGTCTTTTCTGTTCTTTTTAATCTACATTGCAGTTGAACATGGTGAGACAAAGGAAGGATGGAGACTCGGTGGAGCGAACAGATGGATCCAAACCTACATGGAAGGTCTTCCTGGCTGTGTGATTGTTTTTCTGCTCTGTGCTTTATTTTTTTGTTTATGTCTGTCTCTAGTATTTGTCCATCGTGGTCCTTACTCTGGTTTTCTCACACATCTGCTCACACACACACACACACACACACACACACACACACACACTGGACTGCCTTTCTGAAAATTCATATAACATCGGTCTGTGTTCGAGCCCTGTCCGCCCTGGTTTGAGGCCCTCCCTAAAACAAGTACATATTATGTAACTGTGTCTGGGTCCATCCACAGGGAGTAACAAACCTCCTCGTGATCAAACAGCGGAGCCTGTTTGTGTCTGGATAGACTTCTCCTTCTTCTTCTTCTTCTTCTTCTTCTTTATGGGCCAGCCGCCGAGGAGGAGCAGTAAAAAGATCCACTCACTCACTTTGGCTCCAGTTTCTCTGACTTAGAGATAGAGAAAACAAAACAGGAAAAAAAAATGTCAATATGTTTTTATTTAAAGAGTAATTAAACTTGATGAATCAATAACTTACTCTTAAGAAAGGATGAGAGCAGGCAGATGACTCTATCAAAGGATGGCCACAGGCAGATAAGATGAGAGGACTGGCCTGAGTCCGAGCATTAAGAGGAAGAGTGGAGCTCAGATGGCTCCGAGTGAGAGCTGTCAGGAGCCTGGTGACAGTTACTGCATCGCTGAGGGGTGCGTTTTCATTCAGAGGACAATTCAATTATCATTTCCACATGTACTTTTTTTTTTTTTTTCCTTCAAGAAAGTTTTAGAGCCAACCCGACGCAGACAGACAGAGTCCATGTTGTACAGTGACTGCCACAGACCGTCAGTGGGGCTGTTTCCAGTGGAGTAAAGCGAACGACTTTTTATGACTAAACTTATGCGCAGTTGCATAAATCGCCAGGTGTGGTTTTATACACAGCTTCACAGCGTTTAGCTCTATTACCCCCGGTGTTCGTGTGCGTGTTTTTTTTTTTTTTGTTATTTCTGTAAGGTATTCATAAGGAGGCAAAACGAGAACATGAGGCAGAGGAGGGGGGTCCTGCTAACTTCGGCTGCCCACTGCGCTGCCTGTCTGAATATGTGTCCCCAAAGGTTTCTTTAATTAAGGCCCTGGAATTAACTGCACTTCGAGCTGCGAAGGGAGAGAAACAACATCAAAACAACAACATGGCAGCCTCACCTCACACAACCCGTCCTTGCATGCATAAAAAACCAACACTCTTTTATCTAGGTCATTCAACTTTATTGGCTATCCAGAAACTCTCAATGTGCTCTCTGTCTTATTCAGTCCTAAGATTCATTTTATGTGACTGTAAATGCTAGTTTTATACATAAATGCTGTATAAATATATTTAATTTGCGTGTCTGCCTCACAGAGACTTCCCAACGGCTCCATAGACGCTCACGACGATGGCAGTCGGGTGTCTGAACTTCAGGAGCTGCTGGATCGGACCAATAAGGATCTGGCCCAGAGCCATGAGCACTCAGCCGGTCTCAACGCCCGGGTGGCCGAGCTCGAGGCGGAGCTGGCGAACGCACGGCGAGAACTGAGCCGCAGCGAGGAGCTGTCAATCAAACAACAGAGAGAACAGAGAGAGGTGAGAGTAAAAGCAGGACCTGTGTCTTTGTTCTGGGAAAAAGCCCAGAGACCGCGGGTGGGAGGGGGCGAGGAGCTTTTCAAGGGAGAAGCTAATGAAATTTAACAGTCTGCTGGTCTGTGGAAAGAACATGGGTCTATTTTAATATATTACCATTAATTTTAGTAGTAGAAGGCTGACACGTGCACAGTGTTGTACTGTCTGCTTTACATACTGTCAATAGCAGCTACAGAGCCTTGTCAATAGGGACGTGTTAGTTTATTTGTAGAGGAGTTTTCTAAAGCTGCAGCCAGTCGACTTCTGAGATCAGATCTTTATTTGAACTGGAGTTTGAAGCAAAACCACAACTGATGTATAAGTAGAAACCACAGTCTTCTAACAAAGCTCTTTAACTGACTATTTAATAAAGTAACTGTAGTATTGTGCATGCATTGTGCACTTTTTCCAAATTTAGAAACAACTTAAAGCTCCTGACATCTGTGTCATTACAAAATGATAAAATACATACATCTCTTGCATTGTAACTGCATAAATACATAGCAGCATAGTAGCATAGCAGCATAGTGGGCATATATATGGAGATGGAGTAAACAGATTATAGCTTTTGTCTTCACCCTGTACGCTGTGTCTGGGTTTTTATCTCATGAGTTGTTGTTGTTGTGGTTGTTGTTTTTGTGTGTGTGCACCTGCAGAGAGAGGATATGGAGGAGAGAATAACAACATTAGAGAAGCGCTACCTGGCTGCCCAGCGTGAGACCACACACATCCACGACCTCAACGACAAGTTGGAGAACGAACTCGCCACCAAGGACTCCCTGCACCGGCAGGTAGCATCCACACACACACACACACACACGAGACAGAAGAGGTCTTAGAGATAATAAACTATCTCCCGGTTAAGTGTATAATCAGAAATAATAAAATAATAAAACTGCCATTCAGAGACTGTTGAATAAGTTGAACACAGCTTCTGCAAAAACATCTGTCAGTGAGCCGTGACATTAGCTTGAATCAATATTTCTGAATGTGTGTGTTATCATTGTGCTGTGTTCAGGTTCTTGAATGTGTCATAATGTGGTTAAGTGACACTAAAAATGGCCCATTCATCTTAATTCAAGATGACATGAGTTATGGATTCGGGCTAATGTGCTCTCTGTATCTCGGTGTGTATCATCCATGTCATCGCCAATAAAGACAAGATAATAATAAGATCAGAAAATCAACAATTTTGAGTGTGAGATTGTTTTTACGTTTAGGAATTGAAGAATATTTCAGTCACTTAGGTGAGCAAGCAATAAAAACATCCCACTCAAAGGTTCATGTGTAGTTCAGGGTGAATCGGAGTTCAGAGCCACATGGGAAATACCAACAGCATCCTCTGCTTCAGCCCGTGTGTCATGTCCTTGCTACTCCCTGACTGCACTATACTGGTTCCACCTCTCTAGTGATTGCACTAATGTTCCTCTACTTTCTTTGTGTGTGTTTTTGTGCGTGTGTGTCTCAGAGTGAAGAGAAGGTGCGCCAGCTGCAGGAGATGCTGGAGATGGCAGAGCAGAGACTGGCTCAGACCATGAGGAAGGCTGAGACTCTGCCAGAGGTGGAGGCAGAGCTGGCACAGAGAGTGGCTGCGCTCTCCAAGGTGACACACACACACCTGTACATACACACCTGTAATGGCTGTAGCAAATGATACAGATGAATTAAAAGACATTATTTATTTAGAGTCACAAAATATATAGAATTAACCAGACATGTATATATGTGGATGTAGTTCCAGGGCTCACAGAGGCAGTTGTACTTATATGTAAGTGTCTCCCCCTGCAGGCTGAGGAGCGTCATGGCAATGTGGAGGAGCGGCTCAGACAATTGGAGTCACAACTGGAGGAGAAGAATCAAGAGCTAGGAAGGGTGTGTGTGCATGCATGTGTGTGTTTGTGCGCAGCAGCCCTGCAGGGGCTCTCTGACCTCTCACTATGATGTATGTGCATGTGTGCGCATGTGTGTGCATGTGTGTGTATGTGTGGGCTGATGCTCCACATTAGTCGGATGCCTTGGCTCTTGGCTCTGTGCCCCCTCATGCATACACCTCGCACACACACACACACACACAGGACAGACACACATATGAACAGCTCTCTATTTTCCTGGTGCATTGTTGCGTGAATTTGAACCAAATCCACGTATCTTGCTGCAACACATTCCTCCTCCCTCCCATAAGACTGATTGGCTGCTATCTTTAGACTCTGAATAATTCACGCAAGGCTAATTTCTCTTTCTCTCTGTGCGATCTCATGACTATATTTAGTTGAAGGAGCTTCCTGAGGATGCTGATGCATGTTTGTGTGTGTGTGTGTCTGTTAATTTACTTTAATGACATTACTGTAGAATACCTATTAAGCACAGCGTTTCACATTTAATAGGAGGCGTTTAACCCCTTTTTCATCACCACATAAATGACTGTAATTAAATCACTGTGGCCAAGAAGACCTATATTTGGCAGCTGGTGATCTTGGGATAAATACACACTTCATCCTTTAATCCGTTCAGAGACGTTTGATTAACTGCACAAACACGATCAAATGGAGTCTGTGTCAAAGAGAAAAATTCACGACGTATTTTTGATTGTGTCCCTGTCTCTCTGCTCATCAGGCTCGTCAGAGGGAGAAAATGAATGAGGAGCACAACAAGCGCTTATCTGACACTGTGGATCGTCTGCTCACTGAGTCCAATGAAAGACTGCAGCTCCATCTGAAAGAACGCATGGCCGCCCTGGAGGACAAGGCAAGGCCTGCACACACACACAGACACACCAACACACACACACACACATTGCTCATATTGCTATTGTTATTGCCTCACGAAACAAACAAATATTTAGCCGATAACACTTGCCCTGCTCGGACCACAGATTTATGTTGTGTGTTTATGTTGTTGTCCAGAACTCCCTCATACAGGATCTCGAGAACTGCCAGAAACAGCTGGAAGAGTTTCACCACACACGGGTCAGTACAGAAGAGCACATTTACATAAATGACCCATAATCTGCAGCGAAATACAACCACACTTAACCTGTAGTTGAAATCTGCTGCATATCAGATGTTAAAATAATGCTGGGGTGCTCTGGTGGGTGAGTGGTTGGAGAGCACATCCCATATGGACTCTGGCCCTTCTCTGTCTCCATTTCCTGTCATATCTCCTCTGTCCTTTCAAAGAGTGCCCAGAAATATAGTAGTAATAATATTTTTTAAAAAGGCTGAAATAATGCTCACAACTTCAAGGAGCACTTTGACCAGTAGCTTATTTGCTCTCTCAGCAAGAGTTAGCTCTGTCTAATTGTATTTATTATCACTAATTATGCCTTGTTAGATTATTGTGCGGTCTATAACCACTGTATTTGTGATCTCTCTTATTTTTTCCTCACTCATTTCAATAATTAGTGGTCGTAGAACTGGAAGTAGTACAAACATCACCACCAAACAAAACATTATACCTATATCTGACTTGTTTATCTGTGTAAGTGTAATGATAAGGTGCAGCTGACTTTGACGAGACAGTCAGTTGTCAGTCAGTCTGTTTCCAATATTACTTTTTGAATTCAACTAAACAATCTTGCGTACACTTCCCATAATACTACTGTCTTCCACAGGAACGTCTGATTGGAGAAATCGAGAAGCTGAGAAATGAAATCGACCACTTGAAGCGGCGCAGCGGTGTGTTTGGAGATGGAACTCACCCTCGGTACAGAGACACACACACACACACACACACACACACACACACACACACACGTCCTCCACACCTTCTCTTTCACACTCACCCTCTAACAAACGGCTCCATAGATAATCTGTGGGAATCTGCTCCATCCCAGGTCTCACCTGGGGAGCTCCAGTGACCTGCGCTTCTCTGTGGTGGAAGGCCAAGATGGCCACTACAGCACAACTGTGATCAGGCGGGCGCAGAAGGGCCGACTGTCGGCGCTGCGAGACGACCCGAACAAGGTGCTAACAACGTATTTGTCAGCGCATAACACACGCCACAGTTATTCAGACTCTAAACACAAAGGCCAAATTCATGTGTCAGCTATTCCTCTAACCACATGCAGCTCCTTATCGGTGCTGCATCCAAGTTCATGTCTGCTTCGCTAATAAGCGTCAGTGCTTGGCTTGTCTATGATGATCGTCATTCCTAACTCACCATTCTTTACTAACCTCTCTGTCTTTCTGTCTCTCTCTCACCTGCTGCTCTGGACATGCTGTCTGATGTAAGTTTCCTGTTCATCCATTCTGGCCACATTCTTCCACAAGTGTCATATTGTATATTTTTTTTAATGTGTGCATTTAATGTGGATCTGTTCATAAAGTTTCCTATATATGTGCATTTATTGGTGTTAAAGCTCATGTGTGTGTTTGTTGCGTTCAGGTGTGTGCGGTGTTCGAGCAGGACTACCCATCCCTGCGTGGCAGCGTCAGCCACCTCCTCGGCAGCGACATCGAGGCAGAGTCAGACCTGGATGACGACGTTAGCTCTGCCCTGCTTTCCCCCAGCGGCCAATCAGATGCTCAGACTCTCGCTCTCATGCTGCAGGAGCAGCTTGACGCTATCAATGAGGAGATAAGGTGACAAATAGCAGGCATATTAGATTACAGCACATGACAGATTCATGATCCCTATGGGGAAATTGGGTCAGTGCAGCAGCAAAGAAACAGGAAACAGATAAGAGGGGGACAAAGTATTAAAGATAATACAATAAATAATTACTAGAACGGGAACATTTTGAAGATTATTGCAGAAAATAAAGGTGCCGGCGTGTGTCGAAGCAGCTCATGGCGGCCTGTGGCCAGACAGCACGCAGCAGAACTGATAGCAGCAAATCAATACAGGGTTGATAACATGCAGATAATGCTCTTTGCTTTTCAGTTCTGTTTCTTCCTGGAAGAAAACACTGTTTATTGCAATTTACAGTAAACAAGCTCCTCATGTGGCACCTGAGAATACAGTGTGCTTCTAGAGAGAAAATGCTAAATAGCGGCTGATTATGCTGCAGAGAAACCAGTCTACCTTAAAGTAATAAAGTCCTGGTTGTACATATTTTAATATACAATATTTCAAAGGATTATTGCAAATTTGAGAAATGTTAGTTTTCTAAATAAATGGTCGTTATCTGATTTAAAAAAGAAATTTAAAAAAATATATAAAGACGTGTACATACTACCACAGAAATACAATCACATCAATGAGGCAGCAAAGCAGCCACATATAGTAATAAATAGTCATCATGAATATGTAATAGGTTAATTAGCATATATGGGATGTTTGTTTGGCTCATGTGGTAGAGTATGTACCATCAGGTTGGTCCTTACCACAGCGGCCTGTCGCAATAAATGCAATAAGTACTGTCCAAAAATCATGTTTCACATCAGTAATTCAAACCACATTGAAATTTTGACTCTGTGTCTGTGCAGGATGATCCAGGTGGAGCGGGAGTCAGCAGACCTGCGCTCCGATGAGATCGAGTCCCGCGTGAACAGCGGCAGCATGGACGGACTCAACGTGACGCTGCGGCCCAGGGCCCTCCCCACCTCTGCCACTGCCCAGTCGCTGGCGTCCTCCTCCTCCCCACCCACCAGTGGACACTCCACACCCAAACACCACGGACGCAACGCTAGCCACCACCTCGGCATCATGACCCTGGTCAGAGAGCAAACACACAAACACCCTACACATCGTCTTGTGTGGCCTCTGTTTTTTAACAACACGCCTTTCGTTTCCTTTTACAGCCGAGCGACCTGAGGAAACACCGCAGGAAAGTAGCGGTAAGACTTCAAAGTTATAACTGCTCTGCTTTTTTTTTTTGGTCTTTTTGTCCTACTGTGGCGTTTGTGACTGAGCTGCTGTTGTGACTCTTGCAGTCTCCAGTGGAGGTGGACAAAGCTACCATCAAGTGTGAGACGTCACCTCCCTCCTCCCCGCGCAGTTTACGGCTGGAAACCAATTTCGCCCAGTTCACAGGCAGCCTGGAGGACGGCCGAGGGTAAAGGCACACACTGAGTCACTCAGACACGAGCTCTTTCATCCACCACTAACTCTACAGGTACACACACACAGGTATGTTTTGGACCTTACACAGGAAGCAGCTGTCTCCATGGCTTACTGACAGATGCAAATCTCAGTCTGCTTCTGAGTTATTATTGTGTGCAATGAAAGTAAAACATCCTTAAAATAACAAGAGTCTATCATGTATCTGGCTGTTTATTTCAAGCCATGTGTGAGAGCTAACCTGTATTTGGTTACAGGAAACCGAAGAAAGGCATCAAGTCGTCTATCGGCCGATTCTTTGGGAAGAAGGAGAAAGGTCGAATGGACCAGACCTTGGGCAGGGATGGACAGCCCCTACCAGCCTTATCGGGTACATTTTATACCTCATTGTACACTAGCGCACACACTGTGTGAGACTGACAGAGATATAAATTCACACTGTTTTGCTGAATTTCAGATTTTGAGATGAGCATCGGTGACACAATGACTCTGGGAAAACTGGGCACTCAGGCTGAGAGGGACCGTAGGATGAAGAAAAAGTAAAAGCGTCCTTTCTCTCTCTGACTTTGTGTGTCTTTTTATCTTTCTTTTTCTTTTGTCATTTACCAAGCATTCTTCTTTTTCTTCTTCTTCCTCTTTTCCTTTCGCCTTTGTTCTCATTTTCCTCTTCAGACACGAGCTTCTAGAAGATGCCAGGAAACGAGGCCTGCCATTTGCCCAGTGGGACGGCCCCACTGTCGTCTCTTGGCTGGAGGTATTCTACTAATCTGCTCTTATATCCACCAACTATACTGTACTGCTATATCTACAGTAATGCAAAAAAGAAAGAGAAGGCAGCAGCGATACCAAACACTGCTCTGCGCTGGCTTCTCCTTCTATCTGGCCTTTTATGGTGACAGTGGTGGTGATGTTGAATGTCTTGATGACTCTCACCAGCTGTGGGTGGGTATGCCCGCCTGGTATGTGGCAGCCTGTCGTGCCAATGTGAAGAGCGGAGCCATCATGTCGGCTCTGTCGGACACGGAGATCCAGAGGGAGATCGGCATCAGCAACCCTCTGCACCGACTCAAACTCCGCCTGGCCATCCAGGAGATGGTCTCCCTCACCAGCCCCTCTGCCCCCCTCACCTCCAGAACGGTAAACGAGGAACAGCCAAACACACACACACACACTCATGTGCTGCCGTTTTTTTTTCCTTGCACGTAAATGTACACAAATCAAATTACAGTACACTACACACAAAATCTCCTCCACTGTTTAGCTGAACCTTCACTGCATCCTGAGGTGACCCACCACTCTCTTCTGAGACCGGTTCCTGCCTTTGACTGGGTTGACGTGTCCTTTTTCTGTTGCCGTAGATTGCACGGGGTTCTGTGGGAAAATGGCACACAGCTCGTGCCAGATATAGCTACGAGCTACCTGCCTGAAATACACTCCCTCCCTTGGCATCACTCAACACTATGTTTGTCTGGGTGTGTTTGTGCGCATGGTGGTGGTGGTGGGGGGGGGTGGGGGTGGGTGGGTATGTGTGAAAATACACACATGAATGCATTCTTGGGTGTGTTTTCATGTGTGTGCGTGTGTGTGTTGGTGTTCGGGTGTGTGTTTTTGTCCTCTGAGCAGTCCTCCGGAAATGTGTGGGTGACTCATGAAGAGATGGAGAACCTGGCTTCCTCCACCAAAGCGGTCAGTACCATCTGGGTGCTCCCCCCACCTTTATCCCTCCACTAAACACTCTCTCACACTCACACCGTCCCCACCGAGACACACATATGTCCTGTCCCCGGAAAAGCCCCCCCTAAAATACATCACACGCTAACGCATTTTGTGCTTTTTTTTTGTACGTGGGTGTCGGATGTAAGTGATGTAACCAGTGGTCATGTGATCTGTGTGGTCATGACAACGTCAACGTGTTGATGTGTAACTGCAATTAACTGATATGATTCAAAGTGAAAGGCGTGTGTTTGTATGTGTGTGTATGTGTGTGTATGTATGTGTGTGTGTGTCTCTCTCTCTCTCTAACCTTGTGTATTGTCTCTACCTTGCTGCCACTCAGGAGAATGAGGAGGGCAGCTGGGCACAGGTAAGGGGTGCTGATCTGCTAACATCTGTCAACATCTGCACACACACTGAAACTGCACTCACTAACATCACTTCACTAACACACACACACACACACACATATTTGAAGGGCATCTTAATCGCCTTCAGAGTTATATTCTGTACTGTAGCTGAAACATGAGAGAAGATTTAACACTAACAAAGAGCTTCCTGCAGGACACGGAGCAGCTGTGACACTTTTTGGGAGGTAAAATACGTTTCAAGGCGTCTTTGAAAAATGAGCACCACCAACATTAAAATCCTTTTTAATAGATAATAACACTGGGGTTGCCAAGTGAAAAAACTCAGTGTGTCTCATAACCTTGACACATTAAAACAAAATTATCTGAATGGCAAGCTGAGTGGGAAAATATGTCTTTGTAATTAAAGTGAAATGACCTCGAAATAAATGATGATCTCCTTCATAATGACCAGGATATTTACAGTTTGAACGCGGTCAGTGCCGCAGCACGCTGTTCCACCTCCACAGGTGTTTTCACTTCCTTCACCTGATTAGACAACTGCTACACAGCACCGGTGTTACTAATAACATTAATGAATGTGCAATATATATTCATTTTGCACATGGGATGGGACCCCTGAATATATGAGCATGTATGGAGTTTTCATATACGACATGTAGATATAAAATAAAAGCACATATGTAAAAATAACATAAGGAGCCAATTAGGAATTGAAACTATTTCATATATCGACATGTATGTCTTGCCCATAAAGAAACATATGTTTATTTATGTCTGTTTATATTGTAGTCATATGTTTGACATATATTTGTCCATCCACATCTGTCACTTTATGTTGATATTATATATTATATAGGGTCTATTGTTTTAATAAAGTTGCAGATATAAAGTAAATACATATTATACGATCACAAAATGTTACCATACATATAAAAATCTGTCACGTAGATATTTATATATATAAACTAATTTGACAAAAGGGGTTTCATATATGTCATAATCCTATTCATATATGTGTAGGTGTGATAAAATATATCCGCATATACTGTAGGTAACATATTACTCTCTATTTACAGTAATATACAGTATATGTCATATATTATATTTCATTTCTGAAACTGAAGCACCTTAAATTGAATTCACACATCATTCCTTTTATTTACACTTGTTTTCTTCTTGTTGTGGCCTGTTGGGACGTTGTGTTTACTGACCCTGTTATTTCCCCTTCAAAACTCCACTCAGCTTCAACCTGAGTGGAGTTTTAATCCCACACAGAGTGACTCTGGGGCGGTGCAGGTGCTCACATTTTACTGCCCCTGTACATGTTTAAGCTTTTCACATCCAGCAGCGTACAAAGTGGTTTTTTTTTTGTTTTTGTTTTTTTTTTTACAGTAAGACATTTGGACTTGTCGTAGCAGCGAAGTCACAGGTGTAACTAATGACATTAACGATGGCTCAGTTCCGTTTTAGTGTCCCAGTGCGTAATGACAGCGAGCTGGCATGGATAATTTTAATGTTATTAGTAACACCTTTGCTTTTCGCTGATGTGACATGTGGAGCTGTCTGCTGTGAAAAAGCCTGTTGTGCTGTGATTCAAACACCTGCACCACTCACAAGGCATTTGGGGATATTATTTTATTCATGTAGTTTTATACACATCCATGCACACTCTTCTTTTTCTGTTGCACAAATGAGTGACCTCATGACCTCCTCTATGTGTGTGTGTGTGTGTGTGCGTGTAGACTCTGGCGTATGGAGACATGAATCACGAGTGGATCGGGAACGAGTGGCTGCCGAGCCTCGGTCTGCCTCAGTACCGCTCATACTTCATGGAGTGTCTGGTGGACGCACGCATGCTCGACCACCTGACCAAGAAGGACCTGAGGAGCCACCTCAAGATGGTGGACAGCTTCCATAGGTCGGTGGTCATGGCGATTGGCTCAGCCGCTGTTTGATCAGCCTGAGCTTTCATCTGTGAACTGGATACATTAGCATTGGAGATGAGTTGGCTAATGATGCATATGTGCTTATCCTTTCTGTGTGTGTGCCTGTTTGCTCTCTCATGTTTCTGTGTTTATATGTGTGTGCATACATCTGTATGTGTGTGTGTGTGTGTTGTATCAGGGCTAGTCTGCAGTATGGGATTATGTGCTTGAAGAGACTCAATTATGACAGGAAAGACCTGGAGCGCCGGAGAGAGGACAGCCAACACGACATGAAAGGTACACTTCACACACACACACACACACACACACTCATGGTCACACATACAGTGTTAATAAATAGATAAATAAATAAATAAAAAATAGCAAGTACGCAGGATTTAAAAACATTCAAACACTAGTTCACACACAACTGAAGTCTCATCAGAGGCCAGAGTGCCACCTAGTGGTTCAGCCTGATATTGTTAATTTGGCCCGTGCATTGAAACAGCTGCAGTTTAGACTGTCAAAAAGCCAACTGAAGCAGGCCTACAGTCTTAGCTCCACATATCAAGAGGAGTCCACACACACACACACACACACACAGTTAGATCTAGCCAGTCCTCTCGCCCTTTTGACCTTGAGTTCTGCACATGAACTTGACTCAGCTGTCATGTCAAATCAGAATCCTGCACTGTTTACACACACACACACACACACACACACACACACACACACACACACACAGAGCCGCCTGTTCCATGTTGGAAAGCTGGCTGACAGCTGTGCTTTAAATGAACAAAGGGAGTGTGCCAGTGAGTTGACACTACGTGGACACGCACATTTTCTCTTTATCTCCCGTTCTCTTTCTAATTCTCTTCAGTCGAAATAAATCTGAGCCTCTCTCCCTCTCTCTCTCTCTCTCTCTCTCTCTCTCTTTTACCTCAGACGTGTTGGTGTGGACCAACGAGCAGGTGATCCACTGGGTCCAGTCCATCGGTCTGAGGGAGTACAGTGGAAACCTGTTGGAGAGCGGCGTCCACGGGGCGCTCGTCTCTCTGGACGAGACGTTCGACTACAGCAGCCTCGCGCTCATCCTGCAGATCCCCATGCAGAACACACAGGTGGTGACGGCAGGAAGCACACACACAAACTGTTGTACACACTCTACATGCATTAACTGAACAGATTTGAGTGGGACAAAGATATCAAATGGACAGTTGTTGTTCCATTTTGTGGGCAGTCTTCATGAATTATGAAAAGAAATCTGTTGCATAAGATTTGTTTCATTCTAAATCACAGTATCACACACAGACCTTCTTTCCTCAGTCCCAGTCCTTTTGTTGAGGTTTTTATGAGATCAGTTGATTTACTTTTTGTCGTCACAGTGGTTTGTGTTCATTCAGCATTTCCCTCGACTCCTTACATTTAAAACTGCCTCAGATTCTGTCTCTCAGATGAAAAACGCTCAGTTCAGAGACTTAAAAGAAGTCCCTGGTACAGATTATTCGCTTGTTTTTGGCACTTCAACTTGTGTAAGGGGTTATTTCTCATTAGCAGAGGAACTCTTTCTAATTTCACTGGTGTTTCAAGAGCTTTCGTCAACATTTTCGCCCTCAGCTCGTGTTTATTTTTGACCCTGGTTGGTTTAAATCACAGCCGCGTCACTGTGTGTCTCCAGCTCTCACAAACTGTCTGTGTTGTTTTTCAGGCACGGCAGGTTCTGGAGAGGGAGTTCAACAACCTTTTAGCCTTGGGCACTGACCGTCGACTAGAGGAGGTGACCTCTCTCTCTCTGCGGCTGCTGCTTTGATCAAACACAGTGTTTGTTGAAAACAGGCCAGTTGTGTGACCTCTCTTCTCTGCCTGTCTCTGTAGAGTGGGGATGACAAGTCTTTTCGACGCTCTCCATCGTGGCGCAAGAGGTTTCGTGCACGAGAGGGAGGGGCGGGGCTGGGGATGATGGCGGGCTCCATGGAAACGCTGCCTGCCGGCTTCCGTATGCCCTCCATGTCCATGCCGCCCTCTGTGAATTTGGCGCCCAAGAAACAGCTGCAGCCTGAAGGTGAGTTTCACTTCCAGCCAAACTCTTCCTCCTCAGTAGAGTTTGTGTTTTGCTCTGTGTGTTGTTGTTTATCCATGTGCTGAGTCTGACTGCTCTGTCCGTTCGTCCTGCCTCACTAACTGCATGCTCTGTCCTCTCTGTCCTGCTGCGCCACGTCCGCTCTAGCTCCTCCCCCGGCGCCCCCGAGACTCGACCCCTCGGCCGTGCGGACCTATTCATGCTAACTATTCTCTGCTTACTAACAGGAGCGCTAACGCTAACAGGTAAGCTAACAAAACACCACCTGGAACTGCTGTGTGCTTTTTTAACCAGCGTTTGCTCAGCTGTGTGTGGCACGACCTTCACAGTACCGGCCCGGTTTGGTTTAATAACTGTGTGAGAAGTGATATGACACATTCACAGGGAGGTAAAATCAAGATAAAAGGCAAAAATAAAAGTGTTTTAACAGGATAGAAACAACTCTGGATCAGTGCTAATATTGCTTTGTATCTGCTGCACAACTTCATGAGGTGATAATGAGCTAATGTTGTGTTTAAGAGGAAAAAAAATCTATAATGCAGCTTTAAAGGTTAACTCTTGTAAAGTCAATAATAAAGTGATCCTTTTACCATGAGTTATCTGCAGAGGCAAAACTTCACACAACTCATTTCTCCGTGCTGCAGATCTCCAGTGATGCACTGATAGAAATTCTCTGTGTATTAATCCTTGTCAGAGGGTTATTTACTAAAAAAAAAAAAAAAACGTTGTGTAAAATTAAATTATATATATTTCTGGTAGAAACCAATGCACCGAGGAGAGCCACAGGCTGAGGAGAGAAGCTGATTAATTTGAATTAATGTTCATTGTAGGATTTTCATGGATTTTGTTAAAAGTACAGAGCGACATTAAAACAGAACGACACCTTCAGTAACGTATCTGTTCGTTCTTTGAATCACTGATTTACTCAAAAGTCAATATGCAATAATACAGATTTATTGCTCAGCCCAAGTTGGTGGCTCGTTATGTGCTACAAGTCAAAATAAATCAAAGTTTCAAATTGTCTTTCTGTTTCTTCCACTCTCACTCTCCTGCTTCTTTCTTTTTCCCCCTTCCAGTGCATTCTCATTACCTATACGGACACATGCTTGCGGCCTTTTGAGAGTGATATGCCAAATCTGGAGAGGAAAACCTGGGTGCCACTGGGGGGTGGGGGGTCTTCACCCCTGTCGTTGCCCAGCCTCACCTCCCACCTTTCACCTCTCTCACCTCTCCCTCGGACACGTGCAATACAGAGGCAAACTTCGGACCTTTGACTTCTCGAGAGTGCTCATTGGCTGCGCTCGCTGCTGTAAAGGAGACTCACCCCTGGTCTCTCCCCAGTTAACCCCCAGTGCTCCCAGTAGCCTTGTTGTTGTGGTGTTGTGCTCCTGCTCCCCCTGGTCTCAGCTGTGGGTTCTCGTTCTGGTTCTGTTGGTCTCAACATGGCCAAGTCCAAACCAATTCTGCGGTGTCATCGCGTCCTGTAGGAAAACACAACAGTTGATTAGATTAGTGTGAAAACCAGATGTGAAGCGACAGTGGCCAGATGTTGGTTTGGGTTTGGGAATGATGAATACTTGTATAAATGGCAGATCCCACTGCACATTGCCCTTCTACCGGTTATGCAAGGTATTACTCATTTATCGTCTGTACATAAAATGGATGACTTATGTTTTTTATAGAAATATTATATATATATATATATATATATTGGAAATATATATGGAAAATAATATAATATCATTGCTGTATGAAACCCAATGCCCTGTATTCAATAGTGACTGTTCTCTCTCTCTCTTTCTTTCTCTCTTTCTTTCTCTCTTTCTTTCTCTGTTTCGGACCTTTGTGTGTCTTTTTGCCGTATGCTGTAAGTGTGTGAATCGTTAGTGAGGGAGGGACTCACAAAGGAGGGGGGTGTGTGTTTCTACAAGGACTCTTCACAGGTTCATGGGTCCAATTTCAGACTTCTCTCTTCTTCTTCTTCTTCTTCTGCTCCACTTCTTTCCTTTTCTCCCTCTTCCTCCTCTTTTGACACTATGTAGCTGTTACCTCTCCTTTCTCCGCCTCTCTCGCCTTCTGTATGACACTATGTAGCCTAGAATAGAGAGAATCCTTTAATATGAAGAAGTGAGTGTGCATGTGTGCAAGTGTGTGTGTGTCAGAGAGGTGTGTGTGTGTGTGTGTGTGTGTGTGCGTGAAAGGCCGACCCCAGCCATGTGACTCTGACTCTTTTCTCTGTGGATGGGTAGTGTGAACACTGTAGCTCCTCTCTCTCTCTCTCTCTCTCTCTCTCTCTCGCTCACTCTCTCTCTCTCGTCGACTCCTTTACTTTTCTCTCAAATCAAAACTGTAAACTGCTGCTCAACATCAGCCAATGATCTCTCCACGTCAGACTGCTCGACGACGGGACGATGCAACGCTCGTCCCGTCGCCTCCCATTTAGTTGCCATAGAGACGTGTCCCAGTGGGCGCTCAGTACTCTTGGCTGACCAACTCCTCATCCAATGAGAACACAGCATATTAGCCAGTGACGTGCTGCTGGATGGGTGCATCTTTTTTCTTTTCTTTTCTTTTCTTTCTTTTTTTTTTTTTTTAATATTTTATTTATTTTGTTTTATTTTACAGTTTTTCCAAGGTGTCTAAAAGGTGTAATGTGCTATGTGGCAGCTATGAGTACTGTGTCTTTATTCCAGGTGTGAAACAATGCTGACAAATCAAGATTTTATTATTTGGCTATTTAAAAAAAAAAAAAAAAAAAAAAAGGTGTACTGTATTTATGACACTATATAGACATAAGTAAAGCTGTTTTTTAAAAATGTGGGATGTTTTGTCGTTCCTTCTGAAGTCATCCGAGTCAGGCACAAGTATTGAAAATGGTCTTTATTGCAAGAATTCGGACAGAAAATATCACTTTTTTTTGGAACATCTACAAATACACAACAATCTTAGTTATAAAAGTCAAAAATAAGTTAGCAAAAAATAAAAAAAAATAAAATGGCAAAACCACTCTGTAGAAAAAGGGAACGTATTTACATCACTAGCATTCATAACCAGTTTAAATTAAGCAGATCTTGGTCAAAACTGCCATGGTACATATTGGCCCCACAAATAAAACTCATGTTTATTTATTTTTAAGCATAAAAACACACACAAACAAAGAATGAAAGATCAGGGAAAGGTTTCGAAAACAAAGGAAAACTTAAATTAAGTAAGGACAGTTTGTTGTTGTTGTTGTTGTTGTTGTTATTCCTCTGTAGCTCTATCAGACTGGAGACGTGCCAGAGACCCACTCTTCTAGTAACTATAGGTGTTGGGTTCATGCAGCAAAGTCGTTGGATCTCTGGACCGAGGTCACGTGGCTCTGACAGGCAGGTGTGGACCACAGGATAAGGCAGGGAATAAAGGGAATAAGGCCTCATTGTGAACAGAAGGAATTCAGTTTTGGCTTCGCGCACCCATAGATCAGCAGAGTTACAATCCTGATGAGTCACAAATTTAGTATAAGACACAATGAATTAAAGTGGAATTGGGATTGGTTGTCAGCCTCCATGCCAATTGTGAATTTCTTTTGTTTTGTTTTGTCTTGTTGTTGTTTTGTGGCTCTCTGTGTACCTATGGGTCCAACATGTGGAGGTCTTTATTTGGGAATGTCCACAGGAAAGGCCACAGCTCCGTCTGCTGCAGAGATGCCGTCCACGATGGAGGTCAGCGCGCGCATGTTCCCCTGCTCTGGAGAGTCAGCGGCGCTCAGGAGATCTGCAGAGACACAGTATGTGTGTGAGTGTGTGTGTGAGAGAGAGAGAGAGAGAGAGGAAGAGGGAGGGAGGGAGGACACGCGTAATCGTGTGGTTGTGTGCCGACTAATGAGAGTGTGTGTGAAGTGTACTCACCCTCGCTGCTGTAGCTCTGCGTGCACTGCTCTGGAGTGCTGCTCCACTCCGGGCTACTGCAGCAGGTGCTGCCTGAACTGGGCTCACTTGACAACAACACCTGTTACCATGGAGATGCGCACACACAACAGGAGTTGCTGTCAGTCACTCTGTGTTATGACACGGCACACTCTGCCCCATATAGACGTATAGCTACAACACACACTACAGTGCAAGTGTAATCACACACACATATGACCAATACATCCTGTGACCTCAGCAGGAGAAATTTGACTTTAACGTGAGAAAATATAAATAAAAGTTATATAAGAGCATTAAAATCATTTGACAGACACTGTTGTTAATGTATTCTGACTTCAGTCACTGTTTTTGTTGTATTTTGGCACCTGTCTGTTCTGCTTTTTTTTGCTTAAAGTCTCATTGAAAGATGAGATAAAAACTGGATTATCACTGAAAATGATGGACACAAGGTTACACATCACCGTACGTTACCATCTTATCTCTCCTAATGAAACATAAAAACTCATCCCCAGTGATCGATTCCTGAGCAGATCACTTCATCAAAGCATTTGTCCAACTTTGTGTCGTTTGTCTCTTTCCTTCCTGATCTCATTGTTTGATAATGTGACCTTCTGCTTCTCCTCATCCCTCCTCTGTTCTCTCATCTACTCACTCTGGCCTGGGTCGGACTGGGTCGGTAGTGCAGCCCCTGTTGTCCCGTCTCAGTGTCCTGCTGGTTGAGGGAGGACACCAGGGCCTGGAGCCGTTCGATGTACTGGATGGCGCTCCGCAAGATCTCCACCTTGGGCAGCCTCTGGTTGGGGTTCATCAGGGTGCTCCTCTTCAGGGCATCAAAGGCCTCGTTCACCTTCTTCAGACGCCTCTTCTCCCTCAGCGTGGCCGCTCTCCGGCGGTCCATGGTCACTGTCTTCCTCTTGCAAAGCTTGCAGGCCCAGGGCAGGCACTGACCCGGGCAGTGGGGCTCGGAGTGAGGCGACAGGCTGGATGGAGAGGCTTTGTCCTCTGTCCCCGTGACCCCAACTCCAACACCTCCAGACAGACTCCCACACAAGCCCATCATGGAGTTCCTGTCCTGGTAGCTGGCTTGGTCGTACCCCCCAGGCAGGCGAGAGGGGAAATAGCTGTCCCCTCCTTCGTAGAAGCGCTGGTCAGGGAAGAAATAGGGGTTGGTCTCAAAAAGCTCCATAGTGGACAATGCTGTGGTCTGGATGTGACGGGGGACAAAGATCCCTGCTTCCCCTGAAACTGCTCTACTACTGTATGTGGTCTTCAGTCCTGTGCCCGGAGCGTGTATGTTGGTGTGTGGAGTGTACGCGTGTGTGTGTCTGTCTTCGTCCCCGGCCTGAGTTTGTGATGAGTGGAAGACGTGTGGAGAACAACTGGTGTGGAGCAACTGTAGGCTGGCATTTAAACCCCTCTGCCTGCTGCAGGATCACAGGGTTAAATTTAGCACGAGCCCCCAGAAACCTGACCTGACGTTTAGCTGTTGCTGCACATCTACACTTCACATCTCTGTTGGGCCCGGGCCTCTGGGGGCTTTAAGGGCCCATTTTGTGTGTGTGTGTCTGTATGTGTGTGTGCCCTTGTGCAGGATTGTGTGTGTGTGTGTGTGTCTCTTAAGAGGCCAGGATATGATCAAGTTCCCGTGGAAATGGGAGAGATAACCCCCGGATCAAAGATGTCCGTCTTAATGAGCTAATCCCAAACTCGCGTCTCCCTCCGTGGCACCATACATGTCCCTGCCATTGGTGAGTGGGGGGGAGGAAGGGGAAGGGGAAGGGGAAAGGGAGGGGGTCGGGGTCCAGGGACAGCTGTCACTTCTACTAGGAGCCAATGATATGCAATGACAAGAAGCTGTTTGACTCCTGGTTCTTGATGGGATGGAAATGAGGCCAGAGTTGGTTGTTTACTTGAAAGTGGGCCACAGGTAAACATTTGCCCCCCGCGTTGTGACCGATGGGTCAGGACGATCAGCAAACAATCAGTCGAGGTCGGTGCTAAATATGTAAAAGCTCAGATGACATTGTTGCAATTGCTGGTGAGACTTTGAGGTTTTATGTAACTGCATTTATATCTGCTGATCCCCCCCCCCCCTTAGATGATTGCACAGTATGACGCAAGTGACCATCTGAGACAGGCCTGTGCAGGAACAGACCAGAGTACAGTGAAGTGACCTGAGCACCAAGTTCGTGGGGGCCAATAGTGAGACGACCACTCAGAGGTATGGCCTTCATTGTCCTGACCTCTTCCAGTCAGTCGTAGCGTTAGCATTAGCTTATCCACCAGGTGTTAATCCTTCCAGGACATGTCTCACCTCATAGCTCACCAGCTAATTCAGACTGGCTTCTTCCACTAGAATGGACGGTCGGCCGGGGCCAAAACACACACACACACACACACACACTTCTGTCAGTAGAGAAGTGGCCTGGAGTGACAGACATAGTGTGAGATGTGTTACATCCCTGTGTATCCCATATCGCTACCATATGTTAATCACCGCAATACGCATATCAGGGCAGAAATGTTTTGTAGTCTTGTGGGGGGGGTGTTTATGTAGTGGGCATATTGGTGACTGAAAACCACTGTCAGTGACACATGAAGACAAGCTGTGGGACGTTTGTCATGTGTTGTCCTTCTTTGCTCTCTGAGAGTCTTAACATCCATCTGACAGAGAATATAAGATGTTAAACACAATATCATAGGTTCATGTAGAAACAACACAAAAACATTTGACATTTGACCTTTTTGACCTTTCCTGTCGACTAACTTTCTTTATAAAACTTCACTATAGGCGATGTTTGCTATTAATGCACTGAAATCAGAGCATAAACTCTAAATAACAAGGTACACAAGCATCTTCCTCTGTGATTGTGTGTCTCTTTAATCTAATGAGGCAGCTGATGAACCAGAAATCTGTTCGACAACAAATATTTTTCAGGGACGTGTCAAATTACATTTTTGATGTGCCACATTAGAAAAAAACAAAAACACAGGTGTAATTAGTGACAGGCTGCCTTCCAGTTAAGTGTGTCCTCTGCAGAGTTGTGATTCGGGGGGTGTGGGGGGGGGGGGTCACCGGCTCATCTAAATGGAGCAGAGCTGTCAACAGCAGTAATTAATTACACCTGTGCTTTCTCTTGCTCTTACAACTTTAAATATCTGCTGTGCCTTCCAGAAAGCTCTGGTGTTTTAATGGAACTCTTAATTAGGGCTTTACTACTGTACACGCAGCTGCACAGGAAGTGCTCACACAAGGGGTGCACAACAACAACAACAACAACAACAACAACACAAGTATGACAAGTGTGTCGTCTGCTACAGGGGCCGAGTTAGAGTCATGTCACACGTCACTATTGTTACTTTCAGTGTATTTATCTACCATTTATTTTCTCCTCTTCTTTTCTGTTTTTGTAATTTTAATTCTCTGGGTTTGTTAAAATTGCACTAATAACAATGAATGTAATGGCGGTGAAATTGCAAAGTGAGTGAAATTATGTGGCATACAGATAAAAACTTATATAAGTAACGTCAAAATCAGAGGATACTTACTCACAGCACTCACAGCATATCTACTATTTACTGTAAGTCTATCTGTTTTCCTGTAAAGGGTGTTAAGATTGCACTCGTAATAATAATAAATGACTGTGAAACTGAAAAGTGAGAGACATGCAAACAGAAAACAAACGAGCACATTACATTAATGACAGTGAAATGATGTAACTGAATGTTATAGTAATGACTTGTTGAATCAGCTCTGGGGCTGTGTGACAGGCAGCAGCTTGCCAGGCCTGGGTCATAGCGTGGTCCCGGGGCTTTGGCCTGGGGGTTTGGGGTTGAAGCTTTGGCGCAGGGCTGCGGTGGGCTGTCAGGTTAGTCTGTGATGGATAGTCACTGATGGTGGAGCAAGTACAAAGACGCCTGTGTTGGACTCTGGGGGTACAGCAGGGAGGGGGTCTGCAGTGTGTCAGAGTCACTCATAACCCTCTGTCATCTTAACCCATTGTCAGCAGAACTGGAGAACGTGTGTGCGTTTCTGTGTGTGTTTTTGCAGCGGTGTCGGACACACACTTGTGTCTTGTTTGAGTCCCCTCTCAGCATTTTGGAGTGAACACTTGAGATGCAGTAAATGGAGGAGGAGTGACGGTTTACTCACTGTGAGCAGCTACTGTACAAACCAACTTTATTAAATCTATATGAGATAAATCACTTCTGGTTTTATCATAAATCACATCTACTGATGGAACAAATCAACATGTGAGATGTGATAACTGTGTGACTTAGTTACACTGATTTGTACAAAATATAATTTGGATGTGTGCTGAAGTGTGAAGTGTGTACAGGTCCCCATGTGTTCATGCTTATGTATGTGTGCTTGCACGTCTGTGTGTGTGTGTGTGTGTGTATTGCAGGGATTGCCCTGTCACTGGTAACACTGTTCCACTTCTCCTCATTGACAAGCAGCAGCACATTGTGAGACAGCTGAGCTGGAGGGGGGAGGAGGGGGGGGGGGGGTGGAGCTGTCCTCCTCACCCCAGGTTAGCTTCAAGATCACCAGTGACCTGGAGAACTGTCATCTGAGTGCAGTCTGGAAATCTCAGATATGTAAGAGGAGAAAAACAAAACAGCCCTAAAGATGTTGATCAGAGGAGGATAAAGCTTGAGTTATAGTGACGACACAACAAACACACAGTCAGCGTCTTTAAGAAAGAAAGGAGACAATAAAAAGCGATGTTATGGGACAGAGTTTGTGAGTTTGGTTAAAAAGGCTCATTTATTTAAACCCAAGCAAATATTTCTCATCTTTTATCTGATAAACAACAGGATATCCAAAGTTAACTTCTGATTTATTTATATAGCATCTTCAAAAAAAACAAAAAAAACACAAGTTCACAAAGTGCTTGACAAAAACAGGAACTTATAGGAACAACAGAAAGAAACCACAAACCAAACCAGTGTCATAAAACCATAAGAGACAACACCAACAACAAACTGAGACCAGGCAAGAGAGCGAAGAGTCAGAAGGTGTAAAAGTAAAGCTATAAGAACAGATACGAACATCTGAATAAAACCTACCTTATTTAAGTGTGTGTCAAAGCTCTGCAGCGTCACTCCTACTGTGGGTAAACAATGTGTGAATGAGGTTACACTGAGCTGACGTCTATTGTGGCATCAATGATATAAACATGGTGATGGGATTTTAGAGGAAGAGTTTAGGGAAAAGCGTCTGTGCTGAGTGTTTCTGTGTCACTCCTGAACTGCAGCACTCTGGCAATAACGTCTTGTACGAGCTGAAGTACCTTTGGGAGAGAGAACATGTCACCATAGTGACAGCAACAGATGCCCAAGTGTGTCACCATGATAACGGCACGTCTGTTATACCGAGGCCTTTGATATCTGTTTTTTTTTTTTTCATGCAGAGCAGAGCTTGGAGCCCTTCTCCTCTCTTTCTGAGATAATGGCCGCATTAAACTGACTATTCAACATTAATGGTGAAAGATGACAAAGCGGCGTCCTCCTCCCAGGAGATCCCAGTGAGCGTGAATCAGTCACCTTACTACTCTCAAACCAAATGAATGGGAGCAGTCAGAGCTGATTACTACACCCCCATGAGCCTCTCCCCAACTATTTCTGTTGAGTAATGAACCTTACATAAGCTGCAGTGCCGTACAGTTTGACTGATGTCTAAAAGGTGATGCGACACCATTGTGCCCCCCCCCCCCCCCCCCCCCCTCCCCAGGGCTAATCATCAGGAGAATACTCCCATTCATCCCAGTTCAGAATGAAGTGGCCCACCTGTGTTTTCACTGGGCTCTGGAGGCCTGGAGAAAGCTTTCAAAGTCAGAAAGGGGAAACAGTAGTTGTGTAGCCCGGCCATGCTGCTGCTCACTGGGGCTTTTATCGCAGAGTAATCCCCTACAACAAACAGAATGGCCGGCATGTGCATACGCAGCTGTCGCAGTCTTAGTGCAAGTGGTGTCATGTTAAATCGCAGGAATGGACTGAGCCTCTGAGCCATCCACTGCCCTTCCCTTCACTGGCATCCCAGCCACTGCAAGACCCGAGCGCACATACACAAACACACTCACACATACACATACCCACTGTACATAACCCACTTCCCACTAACATACTTTGCAGCACATGGTAACCGCTTAAGTTATTCACTGTAAATAACCCTGTGCTCCATTGCAACTAAATTATTTGCATGACATACTTTATATTCCAGTAATACCACTGGGGTTTGATACTCAAAACAAGGCAGAAAAACAAGGAGCATCTCTGTGGCACTGCCAGTTTCACTTCGGTTAATCAGAAAGGTATCTGACAGCGTAAAGCTGCGCCCTCATAAAATCACTCCAGTTCAATTTGAAGCCAATTTACACCTTGATGCTACCCAAGTGTAAACCACATATGGCATAACTCCCCTAGGAGATACAGTTGAATTCAGTCTCTGGCCAGTCATGGTGTGTGTGTGTGTGTGTGTGTTGTGAGATCTGAGTGGATGACTGTATACACCCCGATCTCCCAGTCAGTCCAGCTTCTCAGTATCATCTGTCAGGTCTGGCTTCCTGCTGCGCGTACGAGGGAAGACAAGCTCACTTCTGTTTCTCCTCGAGTCTCATCCTCAATGTGTCCCATCTCTCTCCTCATCTCTTCTTCTTCTGCTCTTATTTTGAAATTCTTGTCTTGTCTCTTTCCATACCGCCCCGTCTTTGTTTTTCTCTGGCTCCACTGACCTTCTCCCATGTCAGCCAGGGGGACAAATTTAGCGGCCTGGTTTCTGGAGCGACCAAATAGCCGGACACAACAGTGGGAATGTGTGTGTGTGTGTGTGTGTGTGTCTTTGTGGAGGTGAGAAAAGAAAGGTTACTGGTCACTGAGATACAGTTACAGATATCCAGACACATAACCAGAAGAAAGCAAAGGAGCGGGTCAGCAGGCTGAGGCTCGCCATCCTGGAGGAATGCAGACAAAAGGACACAGGAAGAGAGTGACACACAGATACGATGCGTATTTATAAATGTGCTTCATAAAAACAAGAACAACAACAACAAAAAAAAAAAGATTAAAGGCAGCGAGAGCAATAAAATGCTAAAAATGGTCCAAAAGTATGGCAGCAACGTTCAGTATGAGAGCTTCCACCCTAACTATTTTCCCTCTAGGAAGTATTGCATACGCCATAGGGGATAAAGGGAGAATGTGTTAAGTTATTCTGGGATGTTGGGATGGAGGTACTGTCGCCATGGAAACATGCAGATCCCCACCACCACTCCCTGAGCCGCGCCATTCGCGAGCTGCCAAGCTTGAGGGTGCCATGTCACTGGGGGTGTTATGGCACTCTTTGTCTCTGTGCACGGTGACGTGCCAGACGCCGCAGAGACAAAAAAAAAAAAAACAACATTTTTTTGGTCTGGCTGTCACAGGAGCGTTTAGGGCTGTGGCGCAAGTCACAGTGACGGCATTCACACCTATATCTCTGGTATATGTGGAGGAAAGTGCTTTTATTCAAGCGCAGGTGGAAATGAAGGTTTTTGATGCTTTTTAAAAGACGTTGGATCAAACAAGTAACATGACCATGTCACTCTGGATCTAATCTGTGACAGTTTGCATTGGGTTCAGTTTAAAACATGAGGTGGTTTCTGGACGACATCCAGCTACTTCTATTAAAGGATCTGACTTTGTTCTTGTGCCACTAATTAATATTTTCCAGACCAAGCTCCACACCCTCTGCCCAGGACCTTTGAGTAAAGCTGCTATCTCAAGGAAATAAATAATTAAGTCTATACTTGTATTAAGTATTTATATATTATGGAAATTTTTTACTCCCATCCTGTATCTGCCTTATGAACCCTTGTGAAGTTTCAGATGTGGAGCTTCATAAGGGACTTCCCACACTCAGGAAATATCCCCTAATGACTAATCAGTATCTAAATAACACCCAGGGGTAAAACAGTCACAGTATTTTTATGCCCCAGTTAGATAGCAGCAGCTTTACAGTCACATACGCTGCCGAGGGGTTGGGGGTGTCTGTGGTGCTTCGCGACAAGCGCTTGAAAAGAAGGCGGACACACACACACACACAACCAGGCAGCAGCACAACAGTGAGTAAGCAGAGGAGAGCTGCAGGTGCTGAAGCTCCATCAAGCCAGAGAGGACACATGACAGCTGGCCTGTCATACAATGACTTATTCTTCAGCCAAGACACACACACACACACACACACACACACAAATGTACACACAGAAAACCAGTGGGTACTGTACATCAACTCCCTCTGGAGAGAAAGCGACCTAAATGAAACAATTAACTCTCGACACTTCATTGCTTTACAAAACAACTGATTTTATTCCATGACCAGTAGAAAAACAACAACTATTTTCGCTGTACCATCTTAGAGCACATTATATTCTTAATATCAATCACTGTGTGTTATTTCGTATCACTGCTGTAATACATACTAAACCCTTTTTTTTTTTTTTTTTTTTTTTTAAATGAGGTCTGTCTTTAGAGTATTGTTTGTTTTCTCTGGGCGCACAATGATGGTGATAAATACAGCAGGCTACATTAATCTTTTATAGTTTTCATATAGCTAATATAGCTCTGACACCGGCTCAGCGCTGGTGCTAGTCACAACAGGAGGCATGCTCTAACATATGCATTACATGTTATTACCGGTACTGTTACAGCTTCTGTATGCACCAGATAAAATATTGAGACTTCTCCCCACCTGCTGGCAGAAAGATTAAGCGCAAGAGCAAAAAAAAAAAAAAAAGCCATAACTATGATATTCCCTCTACAGCAAGCAGTCAGGAGTTACATCCTCCTTGTTGAGAAGCTTGGAGAGCACACCGTGTTTCTAGACAGCTCACTCGCTGAAACTCATTCAAAGAAAATAGTATATACAATCTTCAATAATGCAAGAACCATTCAAATAAAATCTATTATATACAAATTAAATGTTAAAGTCATTACTTGGCAGTGTAACGCTTAAATCAAATAACACCAAACTCCTTAGAAGTACTGCACAGTTGTTTTGGTAACGTAGCATGTTTTCTTAAGAACTTCCTGTTTTTTAACTTTAAGAAAATGCTTTTGTAACAAGTGCAGCCTTTTTTTTTTTGAACCTCTCTGCTTCATTACAGTTGGTCATCTAAACAAAACTGAATCATAAATAAATTAAATACAAAATATACAGATACTGTTCATTCACCATCAGTTGAGAAAAGGGAGCCGAGTACCCTTTCTGAGCGATAACATTTAAACATGAACTGACAATTACTTGACATAGATTATTACTGCAGGCATAACTGTCGCATCAGAGGCTTGGCAACTGTAAATATCGAATACATAAACATCAAATTCAAATCACCCCGAGAGAAAACTACAGTAAATACTTCAGCTGTGCATTCTCGAGCAGGTTAAATTCAACTCTACATTTTTAAAATACTATGTTGAGAGAAACAGGACTGAAGCCACCGCCACGTTTGTGTTGTTGTGTTTTTTTTTTTTTTACAATACATTCGCTTTTGCTAAGAGAAGTTGCTCTGGAAAGAAAAGGCTTGAGAGGATATTTTCATGGAGCTGCAGCTGTTGAAATGCAACTGTGTGTCTGTTGTTAAGACTCACTCGCTTGTTCTTCCTTCAGTCTTGTCTTCATAACTCAAATCTCAGAGCCACAATACCTACGAGGACACAAAAAAGGTCAAATAAAAAAAGAACAAAAAAAAAAAAGCCTAGAGAACGCTTTAGGAAAAAACTCCTGGAGTTACACACCTGCAGATTTCTGTCCAGATGATGACTGAAGTGAATCGATGAAGAAACTGATAAAACTAGGGCAAGCAATACTAGTTTTGTTTTTCTCAAAAAAAAAACAATGGCATCATTGAACAAATGTAATGCAAAAACCAATGAGGAATTTCACATAGCCCAAAAAGACAAGCCTTCATGAAATCAAATAATAGTCCACACAAACTGTGCATTTCTAAGTGATCTTCTAATAAATAAATAAATAACGTTCTCTGTTTCTGAAAGTCCCTTATTCATGTGTGGCACTAAAAGAAAACATCTGGTATGTCTGAGGTTTCATCTAACGATACTTAGGCAGTGAGATGCAAAATAAACCATGCAACCAAGACCAAGTGCTATCTGTGTGTTTGTGTGTGTGTTTATAGGTTTAGAGGTAAGGTGCACCTTTCGTGTGAATGTGTGTGTGTGTGTGTGTGTGTGTGTGTGTGAGTGCATGCAGCTTAATGGTCAAATACGCCTTAAAATGTGTCACAGTTTTGAATGTTTGGGTCCCAAGAGCCTGTGAGATATTGTGTGTGCGTGTTTGTGTGTGTGTGTGTGTGTGTGTGTGTGTGGAATGAGATAGATTTTCAGAGGATAAATATCTTAATAACTTTCTGGATGATCTTGCCACATCCTGGACAAGGGGCCTGGAACTTGTGTAGCCTCCTTGCACATGGGAAGCATGTTAGCAGATGAGCCGTACGCCCGTGGATTATATTTCCATTGCGTGGTCGAACCCGACAGAGCTTGCATGGCTCCAGCAGCGCCTCAGGCCTGACTTCTTCAACCTCCATGCCCAGATTCTCCTGACTCTCCCCTCCCAAGAGCTGCTCATCTCTGTGGAGGCCCAGGGGCCGAGGCCCCTGGCCTTTCCCCGCGCCCATGGGGGGCAGTGGTCGGTCAGCGGTGGAGTGAGAGGGCAGGATGACGGGGTCAGACACTGTCCTGCTGCAGTCGGGGACGTCGATGCCCGTGTCGCTGTCGTCTTCCTCGTCATGAGTGGTGAGGGAGCTGCATGCTGGGATGTCGGGGACAGAGAGGGAATGGGCGAGTCGAGGGACATCTTTGTACCAGTTCTTACGCAGAGCCCAGCAGCGAACACAGTACCTCTGTAGAGGTGTGTTGTACTTCCTGCACTCTGTACACTGCCATGCATCCTGAGCGGAAAACCAAGACACAAAATGTTAACATTACTACACTTTTATCTGTAACTATTAAGATGTACAACCGTGACATATGGGAATACAAACCTGTGTAGAGATCTCTGTATCCGTGTCATCACTCAGACACTGGGAGTCTTCATCTATCTCCTCCTGCATCTAAATAAAAACATCCTTCTGTATCAACTTTATTCTTGATGATGAAAAATATATAAACTTCTCAAAACAGAAATCACTCTTGGGAAAAAAAAACAGTGCAACTTTTTTGGTTCACATGAGCAGAACAAGTTAAGACAAAGAATTAAAACAAACCTCTCGATCTGCCTTCTCCTCCCTCCCACCTCCATCGTCATCTTCAGGCGGGGCCTCCCCTTCTCCTCCGCTGCCTTCTTCCAGGGCAGCCTCCTTCATCTCCACGCTCACCTGCTCGCTCTCACCCTCGGTCAGGAACCACAGGTCATCTGTGGTGTCTGATACAATGGCCGTGTCCTCCTCCTGTGCAGGAGACAGCTGGCCCATCAGTCAGACCACCGGTGTTACGTTCCAGTTTAGGCCATTTTCCAACAAGGAATTTTGTGTTTTCAGGTTTGAGAACTTCCACATCAACCTTCACACTGTTGTTCATTAATCTTTATTAGATTTACTAACAACACATAAGGTTTCTTACTTGGTTTGTGTGGATGTCAGTGGAGCCATTGCTCCTGCGGCTGTAGTTACTTCGAAGATTACCCAGAAACCACCAGGGCAGGCCAGAGAGGTCCCAGTCGTCCAGAGTTACATCCAGTTTGGGCCGTTTGCAGGCTGACCGTGGCAGGCCTTCGAGGGAGTCTGCGGAGGTTTTTTAAACAGGGAACATATAAGCATTTTGAACAGTTGTGGTCCCGAGCATGTTTCTGAGAGAGCAACAGTTTGTTTACCGTCATCCGGCTCCCGAGGTCGTCTCTGGGAAGGGGTCTGCAGGAGAGGCCCGTCTCTGCAAGCCTCCAGTCCTGCTTTGACCACACCTCCGCAGATCTACAGAGGAAGGAGATATAAAGGACAAAAATTAGAACACAGAGCCATGACTGTGCACTTGGAGGACTCACAGCTCCGTTTCAAGATGGCCTCTGGGAGTGGGGTGGTGGTTCAGGGAGCAAGGTGCTGGGCAATTAGGGTACGGGCCAGTGGGGAGGGAGTTCAAAACAAATTTAGGTGATAATATGAGCAGTGAAACTGCATAGAGGCTAAAAAAAGACAGCGAGAAAGAGCAGACAGGAAAGCCACACACACACACACACACACACACACACACAGAGCGGACCTAGTAAGGCACACTTCTAAAAAAAATCCAGTGTGTGCAAACTAATTTATGGGATTATTTAAGTCATGACGTCTTCTACGATACAAAGATGAGAAAACATGTAGGCTACCTAATACACAAGTATCAGTAAACGGTCTTATCTATAGATCTATGGATAGACTTTTCAATCGTAAATTAAGACTTTTCACACAGAAAAGGAAACAGGAAAAGAGGAAACTGAGAGAGAAGCTAAAGTATACCCAATGCTAACAATCAATCATCTGATAGCTGAACTATATATTTCTGGAAAACATATTAAATGTGATCAGAGATGAAGTGATCAGAATTTAGAAATCACACATGCAGCCTTTAGAATTACAGTAACTCTGATTGTAACTGATTGATTAGGCCTGACTGCAGCTGAATTATGATGAGAACACACAAGCTATTTAGGAGGGAGTCGGAGAGAAGGGTGTAGGAACACGGGGATGGGTAAAGAGGATTAGGGTTGTCGTCAGGCCCCTGTGGCTGATCGGGAGCTGTGATCCTCCAGTCTGGAGCCAGAGAAGAGAACTCTGAGACAGACAGAGACAGTGACTCTGCCCCCCCCATCCACTGGGTGGAGCTGGTGGGTCCCAAGAGTGTGGAA
The DNA here is from genome assembly GCA_021432705.1 of Caranx ignobilis. Taxonomy (NCBI): domain Eukaryota; kingdom Metazoa; phylum Chordata; class Actinopteri; order Carangiformes; family Carangidae; genus Caranx; species Caranx ignobilis. The sequence goes on along the minus strand of MU269985.1, from coordinate 46,202,184 downwards.
AAAAACCCCACCAGACCAAACCAAGGATGGGGTTGTACAGAGACGGTGCCACTCTGTACAAATGCACACCAACGAAGACAGCAGCCCTTCCCAACCCCCCCTCCTTGTTACACACAAGCAGACAGGAGCTCATTTTGTAGTAGGGTGATGCACCAAGGCTGAGCGGACTCCATCCAGCACTGATGGGCCAGTACATGTTATCTTAAAGCAAATATCATTAGGATATGCTTGTTTTCTGGAGCTGCTGGACCTGTCCCTTTGTCTTTTTTATATTCACAATTGTTGTGTGTAATAAGGTGGGAAAGGCCGAGGGGGGGGGTCTCTGTTTCTTCTGAGCACCATGCTTCGGCTTTACCTGACCACGATCCTCCACTCCGCCCTCTACACATTCACGGCCCACAGAAAGATTCTCTGCAGCGTCTGCATTTCAGATAAGACACAGTAACAGAAAAAGGACACCCCCACCCTTTAATTATAGCATGACACACTCTCTCTCGCTCTCTCTCACTAAGGCCTCTTTCTGTAGCTTTGTAGGACAGGCTGGAAAACTCTGTTCCTCTGGTCCAGTGCAGAATCCCCTCATCGGATGCAGATTCACAATGTAATTCAAACAAGGAAGATGATGCAGTAAGATAAACCCTGTCTACATCCCCCGGGCTCTTCCCTTACAAACATTACCGTGGTAAAGATGCAAATGAATACTGGATTCATTAAAGGGAAGAGGAAAAGATCAGTTGAATATCAAGTCATCAAAAATGTGCGATGTCATAACAATCAAAGATATTTTCTGTTTGAAGATGCCCCTTCACAAAAAGATAATTTCACATTTAAAATGCATTAAAACATCAAATGTCACTGTCACTTACCAGCACAACCGAGCACTACCAAGTATTTCTTGAGCATTTCATACACCGGGCTGTGGAGACGACAAAATGAGAACTTAGAACAGACTTTTTTTTTTATTTCAGCTGTATATCTTTAGATAGAAGATCCTCATTTTAGTGAATACCTTGGGTTTTTCACAGAGAAGCTGTCCACCTCCAGCAGCTCTCCCAGAGGGTCATCCTGGCAGTGGACAATATGCTGCCTCTGTTTGTCGTACAGCTGCTTCCCCATGATGTACTGACCCAAGTAGTGCATCACCTGAACAAGTTAGATTGGGCGTTAGGTATCAAAAGGCACCCACACAGGTGCATACAGAGAAACAGACCTCACAGGTCATCTGACAGCTCACCTCTTTGAGTGTGAAGACTTCTTCCTGGGCTCCGGCAACACGCAGAATCTGCAGGAGAGGGGCTTTTGGTTGAACCTGGGGAAGGGGGAAAAACAGCACCACGATTATGCATTGAATACAGATTGTTCCTGTAAGATCATCCCATTATAATGTTAAGGTAGATGGCATATTTTAATGTAGTTGTACCCGATTTCCTTCTCCAGGTAGAGTCCTGCATGATGAGCTTGATGCCGGAGGCTGGGCTGATAGGGAGCTCATAGTAAACGAACAAAGTCTGTAAAAAACAACAACATTTTATGATTAATCAGCTTTCAAATTCCCAAATAATGCGATTATTAAATGGCTTAATGGTTGTGCGCAGTCCCGACGCCCACGACCCAAACACAACAATGTAAAATTAACGTTAACCTGAATTGTTTATACCACATAAATGACACTAAAACAACATAGTAACGTGAAATGTCCGTGGCCTAGTTAGACTGAAGCTACAGTGACTGCGACAGAGAAGCTGCCTCACAGCTGCCTACACGGAGTCGTTACACCATGGCCACCATTACTTTTCCTTTTCGATTTGGCAGCTGTTATTGTCTTTATCTAGCGACGTAGCCTAGTCGAGCTAACGTTAGCTAGTCGAGCTAACGAGGAATAAAATAAACGTTAAGTTGCAGATACTGTCGGTTAATGACGGCGTGAACTGAGGCGTGCGAGTAACTTTGGCAGGTGGCAAACCGTTACTAGCAAAGCGTGTTAGCTACACGGCTCGCTCAGCTAGCTAGCTAGCTAGTTAGCTAGCTAACGTCAGTTGTACCCCCCCAGCAAAAAATAACGTCCGTTGGAGATGAGCTCACCGTGATGAGTTGTCATTACTTCACCGCCGCTACATTGTTCCGCTCGCACTGTCGCAGTAACAGCTCGACGACATCTTATAAACGCACAATAACTGATAAGTGTTCAATACTAGCTAAAGCCTAACTACCAGGTTAGCCGAACTACAGATTCAAAACGATGAATTTGGTTACACAAGTTCCGGATGCACAGACTAGCGCGGTTAAGAGTGTGCTGCCCCCTGCTGGTTGTACCGAGCACCTCCAATACTATTATTACTGTAATTGACGATGAGTAATTCAGTGCTCCTTTATTGATGACAGTAATTTTTTTTTAATATCCCCCACAGACATTTTCCAAGATATTTTAAAAAGAATCCAATTTGACTAATATTTATATTTAATAAGGTTTTAAAAAGTTAGATGTTCTTAAAATGACACCTCCTTCATTGAAAATGTCAATATAGGCAAAGGAAAAAAAAAAAAATCAACTCCAATAACGATATCAGCTACTCATCACATTCATTTAAGACGTATAGCACTAGCTTATATTTATTTAACTTTCATTACATTTTTCACTTCACATGATGGCGTTATAATTTAATGGTTACGAATGTCAGTACTGTTATTTATGCTTTCATGGTCAGCCTCTAGGTCATTTATAAGGAGAAAAACATGTTATGAAAAAACACCCTTTTCCTGGTAATTCAGTAATGACTCAGTCACAGATGTTGGTCACAAGGGCTGGTGAGTCAAAAGTAATTTTCGCAACCTCCCAACCCAACAGTTCTTCCAAAAAACAAGCCCAAGTAAACCACTTATTGACCATTACCAAAGCCAGAAGTTGCAATTTATCAACACTATATAAAGAGTCCTGTTCTTTAACCCTAAACCAAAGTGTTGTTTTCCCCAGTATTTGCTAACTAGTAAGGAAACGCTGTGTCTGTAATACAATCTGTCACAAGAAACCAATCCAGATCTTTTTTAGTCTGTTCATATTTCATACTTCCTGTTGGTTACCTTGGCACAGCTGCTTTGTTTTGCTGTTACTGCAGGATGGAGGACACTGTGTCCTTCCTTCCCCCTCCTGGGTACAACAATGCCAACAATATATTGAACAAGTGGCAGTGGGTGCATGTGAGAATACCTACATATTTCTTCATTGCAGGACTCTGATTGTTGCATTTGTGCATCAACAAAAACCCAAACACACCTGAGATGATGTAAAAGAGAGTGTTTTTTCATTCAATAAATGCAAACACTGTTATAAAACATCTGCGCTACAGAACAGTTTTAATCCAGAGACACTCATCTCTGATATCCTAGCAAACAGTGAAGAAAACGAGACTGGAATGAAGATAACAACTCATGGCCCTCGTATGTTACAAAAAAAAAAAAAAAAATCAGAGGAAAAGATGCTTGAACTTTTTCACAGCTCTGTCGATACAGTGCAAAAATAAAACAAATCATTGAATCCAGTAAAATAGCTGGGTTTGTTCTTACTGACAGTTGTGTAGATATAAAAGAAGCATCAAGCATATGAATTTCCCACCCAACGGTCCTTGAGAATATGCCTCTACATTAGGCCAGCTTATTACAATAGCTTATTCGCTGGGATATTATTGCCTCTGCTGGAGAAGACAAGCATTGGCCATAAGCCCTGCACGTGTCACAAGGTACAGTTCTTACACTGCAGATAAAAACAGAAACGGTAGCAAGCCAACACCTCATCTACAGGGAAACAAACTAACTCACTGAGCAGAATGAAGTCCTTTGTGATCATCACATACACACATTAAACTGAAGGTTTGTAGTTACTGTGGGTATCTTACAACATCTGTGAGATTGATATTTAGATTTACATTTATCTATGCTGCCTGATGGTGTCTTCAAAGGGCAGTTATGAATATGATATTTATCTGTGGACAGGGCATTTTGAAGCTGTTTTACTAATTTCATATTAGTAACAGGGAAAAAACAGGGCAGCATATTCTTTACTATGCCTGCACCTGCATGGAGAGCAGTGGAAGAAAAAAAAAAAAGCATATTGGTATTGATATAAAGACAAGAAAAAACACAACAGCAACATGTTGATGCATCCAGTTGAGGAAAAAAAACAAAACAAAACAAAAAACAATCAGAAGGTTCAAGTAAAGGGTTTGCATTAGTGTTACCGTCATATAATGCTGGGATAAGGTTCATTTTCACCTTCGTAACCTCACCTCTAAAATTAGACAACTAAGCAAAAAAGTGCTTTGGCAATAATTCAAGTCTTTCATTTTCACCACACATACAAGGGAATAGAAGATACTGGCTGTATGAGGCTGCACTATATATATATATATATATATATATATATATATATATATATATATATAAACAGTTTACACTGTATGTCTTTGCAATGGCAGACTCATTTAACATTTATTTTTAAAAAGTTTCACCGCCCTTAAAACTACAACTAAAACAATTTCCTGTTAATGAGATTTGTTTATCAATTTAAACAGTAATCAAAATGATAAAAACTAAATTGTTGATATGAATGGTAGTACTGGACCATTTAAATATTTGCAATCATTATATATCATTTAACTTCATAGTTAATGTGAAACATGAAAGAATAGTCTTTTATTACTGTAATTACTGTAAATATAAGAAGCCGTTAGTGTGTTGAAAGATTATTATCAAAGTGCCTGTTTCATTCATTCATAAAAACCTCTACATAATCGCACTATTACAATAGAAACTGCTAATTTCTTCCCAATTATTTCATGAAAAGTCATATGAGTTGTCTTCGCCTGGGTTGAGTGGCTGGTGAAACTTTCAAAATAAAAGTCTAAAATTGCCTGCCATGCAAAACAGAACTGTATCTTGCACATTTAAATTTACTGAATACAAAAAAAAAAACTACTAAACTGACAGCAGACAACATCTCTGAGCTAAAATACTGGCAGTAATTCTTCTGTGTTCTGGTGCTTGGTTCCCTAGCCCATATTATTTAATGTAAGGCCATATACACAGCCTGTATCCTGTCTATATATCCAAGTCGTATCGTGCTTCTGCAGTGCATCACGATATGAAAGGCCGTCGCTTCTCGGGTGAGTGTGAAAAGGAAACGTACAGAGCTCAGTGGCCTTCACAGAACTCTTTGTGACAGAAACAACAAAAGCTCTGCAGGGAACCCAGAGGCTTTCATCTGTTCTGCACTGGGTTTATTCCCCCTTCGAAATCCACCGGTTTGCTGTTTTTGTGGGAGCCTCAACTGGTACAAGGAAACAATATGAGAAGTTGCCCCCGCTGCTGCTGCTGCTGCTGCTACTGCTGCTGCTGCTGCTGCTGCTGAGCCCTCCAGCCACCAGGGGATAGCGAGAAGTGAGAAGCAGATGTTAATCAGCATGTGGGAGCTACAGGAGTGCCCAGGCACTGCGTTGAGGATCCTTACTCTAAGAGGTCCTGTGAGGAGACACAAACACTCGAGTTAACACATCATCACAAAGTCTGAATAATCACAAGTGGCCATGTTAGACAGTATCAGATACCTGATCTGAATCTTCATTGTACTGTGCTTTTCCTGTCTCCATGTAGTGAGGGTCGACATCATCAACCCCTTCGATCTTATTGGCTTCAACGTGCTCCCTCATCACAGAGTATCGGTGCACAAGGAACCTGATGAGGACACGAGAGCAGATCAGAAACAAACAGAAGTGAAATACATACAGTGATTCTTGTTGGAAAACTCACCGTCCCCCACAGACGTATTTCTTCACCAGCCAAACGCCTGCAACAGCACTCGTCAGAAGAACCACGATGACAACCATCACTATGACGGCAGCGTTCGGTGAACTGGTTTCAGTCTGTTTAAGGGTTACACAAACAGGAATGTTTTTAGACATTGAGGTGACCTTACTTAAAAACACAGATATAAATAGATATAAAAAGAAAGATCAGAGGTGATGGGGCCAAAGATTAAAACTATTCTTAGCGTGAGCAGAACCGACCAGAGAATTTGGATAAAGGGCATTGCTGGTGCACATCCTCCTCAGGTCAGTCTCCTTCCTGTCTGGCTGGAAACCTCCCTCACACTGATCTCCAGGAATCTTCCGGTAGCTTATGTGGATTAAAAGAGACAGAGCCATGAAAGGTACGACCGACTTTAATGAAAAAAAAAAAGGGGGACACAGGGCAAGTAGAGATGGGAACATATGACACGATGGTGCATAGAAAACTTGAATTTCTTTGCTTCCAAACTGCAGCTCGGATTCAATATTTTGTTGCCAGATTTCTTCAAAAGAGGAAATAAGTGAGTGTCATCCTCACCCGCTGGTCTGTAGCTGTTCAGTTGTCCCATTTAAACAAAACTCCAGGGGACGGCCCTTCAGCTCCTCCTGCTCCACACACTCCGAGCTGTTCTCTGGTCTGTAGTATCCAAAGTCACTGAAAGACAAAGAGAGGTCAACTGGATGTGCAACTTTTTTATCAAACCAAAAATAGAAATGAAGATGTGTGTGTTTGTCTCCAAGTCTAAACAGAAAGGAACAGGGACAAACCAGTGATAATCATCCACTGTGCATGGGCAGGGGGAAATCTTCTTGGTGACACCGTAGCCCCTCCCGTTCCAACAGACCGAGTCTTTCCTCAGGCGGAAGAGGGTCTCTTTATATCCCAGCACACAGCCGTCATGAGACCCACTGGGGTCTGCAGAGTGAGCCAGCCACTGCACGTAGTCCTCCTCAGTGCCTGCACACATATACATACATGCACACACACTTGAGTGTTAAGGTCGCACACTTGTCGTAACGTCTCCTCCATCTCCTCCTGCACACTCACAGTCTCTGGTGAGCAGCTTCTTGAAGTCTATGGTGATCACCACCCATTTACTGTAGTCGTTCCTGTAGCCCCACAGGCTGACGTTCATGGAGCGGGAGCCCGGCTCGCTGTCCATCCCGCTGAAGTGCAGTGGGTCGCTGGTGAAGTTGTACGTGTGCCAGCACTGGCCCTCGTCTGTTGAAAACCTGACAACAAAAGGTGGATAGAGCCCTTAAAGTAAAAACAATAGAGAAGTGCTGAAGAAATCGTCTAATAAGAGAAGGTATCCTCACTTGATCTGGTTGACAGGTGAGTTGGTGTGTTCCACAGCCACAAGCAGCCCTCCAGAGTCCAGGATGGCATAGTGATGGGGGCCCCTGAGGGCCAACATCCACGAGTAGCCACCATCATCAGACACATAGACATCAGGGGAGAGAGCTGACTCAGCATCTCCAACGCTGCCTGCAGGGAAGACAGAAGGAGGAGGTGGTGGTGGTGGTGGTGGTGGTGTTATGGGACATTTTGAGTATGTTTGTGTGTTTTATACCATGAGCCAGAATGAGGCCCACGGCGTTGGGCTGTGAGAGAGGTAGCATGGGGACGTTCATCTTCATGGTGGTGCTGTAGGAGGCGTGGATGTGAAGTCTGCACTGTAAAGACACAGTGATGAGGGCGGTGTTGGTACAAAGTCACGTCATCACTACAGAGACTCTGGCTGTTAAAGATCCATGGACTACAGGTCAACAACACATAACCATGTATGTGTCTCTTACTCTGTTAGGCCTGTTGGTGGACGTCTCAGTGTCACAGTGGCTGTTCTGAGGTCTGCGCAGTGTTTGCCACCTTGCTCCTTGGTCAAAGGTGATCACTGTCTCCACTGCTCCGTCTGCAACAGAAATTCATTTTCTATTTACAGAAGCTGCTTTGCTTGTTTTACGCTTCATTTTATAATAAGAGTAAAATCGTCCTACATGAATATGAATCTTCTGAGAGAGAAGTCGATCTCAGTGGACATTAAATTTACTTTAACTGGCTTTCTATGGTTTTAAATGGTGCATTCAAAGGTGCTCGTTAATTTGAGATTTGAATGTGGACTATGAAAGATGTAGGAAAGTCAAAACATCGTTATCATGGAAACAACAAAAAGGTTTGCTGAAATGTGTAATCAAAGTATAAAATGTGGTGCCCCACCCTCTGTGAGTGCACTGGTCATGTAGACGCCCCTGAGTGACGTGATGACGGTGAAGTCCGTGTCACTTCCTGTGGTTGTGTAGAGGTGGCGCTCCAGAGACTTGGAGAACACGGTTCCTCTGTCATCTGACACATAGATGGTCCCAACACCAGAATCTGCTCCACACACACACACACACACACACACACACAATGATGTCATTAACATCATTACATCCACATCCCTCTTCACTCTGGGTGATCTCTGTCCTTTCTCACCTCCAGGGTCGTCCACATGCATGAAGATCATGTCCTGATTGGCTGCCAGGATGGAGTAGAACTGCTCATGGTTGACTGTGGGAAGCTGAGCCATGTTCCACACCTCACCTCCGTCCACGGACACGTGGATCATACGCTCCGTTCCCTGACACACAAACACACAACGTTAACATTTGCTTGTGAATTTACAACAAAAAGAAGCTTATTTTTGTGTTCACTTACATTTTAAGGAAGAAAAGAGGTAAACAATTGGGCATCATTAATGTTTCTGATCTGATACATGCTCTGTTCACCACCAGAGGCAACATCATGTATTATTACCATGTCTGTCCATAAAGAAAAGTTATACTGTACACATGCATGCTCACAGGATTCACAGAAGCACACACATTGTGGAGCAGATATTCAAACACTTACTGCGCCAGTCATGATGGAGGCAAAAACAAATCTTCCTCCCAGTACGAAGGAGTAAACTCTTGTCGCGATGGTTTTGAAACTCCGGCCGTAGTCTGACGTTTTCCTCAGCTCTAACATTCCTTTATCATCTGACAGAAAGAGAGACGGTTAGTAGGCGTGTTAACTGGGTTTTACATGTGCAGTCCTCTTTATAATGTCTTCACTTACTGCATGATCCATTGTAGTTAGCTGTAAAATAGATGCTGTTCTTTGGACCCCTGTGTGTGTGAGAAAAAGAAACAGTGAAGAAGGGAATCTACAGGGAAAGATCTAATTGTTTGAGTTGAGAGTTGTCTGAGGTCAAATGTAAATCCACTTTTGGAATTTGTAGAGATCACAGATTAGGTTTTTTCTTAAGTGCTGTGCGAGCAAAGGTTCACCACCAGGCTGCACTCCAAGCACTCTCTCTGGCTTTGTTCGCTGCCAAATGGGACGAGGGTTTTCACACTGCAAGGATTTCTGCTGGCTCAAGGACTGTGGGCTGAATAAGAATGCCGTTGCTGACTCATGATTCACTCTGACAGCAGCCTCAGCTCCCTCGCTCTGCAGTCAATTTAGGTCCGGGCCTAAACGACAGCTGTGGTCACGCAGAGCTATCACAATGTTCCCACAATGCAGCGCTAACAACCGCAGGCTGACACCACAACCTCATGTGAACTCTGGTGCTCAGAAGAAACCAGAGTCAGGAGAGCGATCTGAGCTGTGGTGAGAAAGACAGCTGGAATAACAACAATGGACAAACAACAGGGACAAATATGCAACATGTAGGGAGTGGAGGCAGGTTTTTATGTCCTGCTTTGATGTGTTTTTCTCACCATAAACCAATCACACACACACAGACGATCGACTCACGAGAAAAACGTATGTGAAAAGTAGAGCAATATTTATCAAGGGACTGTATGAAAATGATTAGAAGAGGTGGGGTCTGTGCAGGGTAAAGAGTAATGTATCTTCTCTGTCTGCTGGAGGGAGGGCAGTCTGCAGGAGGAGAAGGAGGAGGAGGAGGAGGAAGAGGAATGTGTCTGCAAATTTTCCATTCCCCAGATCTATATTTAATTTCATCCTTTTCTAATGAGATTTACTGTTTACTGATTTTTCCATAGACAGAGCACAACAATCATGTCTCAGTATCAGGACCCGCAGATAGAAAGACCAACATACTGTCTTAGAAAAACAGTGCACTTTTATGGATGAAGATGGAGCGCCATTTTTGCAATTAAACAAACCTCACTGTGTCAATGCATCATCAAGAGTTCATAAATAATACAATGCATGTTCAGCCCAACCTGATCTGTTCTTTACGTAGGTGACAACTGCTTATTTAGTGTGTCTTAGTTTAATAACGGAGCATAAATGTTGCCTTTGTTGCTTCAGGGCTTACAGTTGACCCTCCCTCCTCATGCCATTAATTTTCTTACAGTCCCTAATTACTGTGGCTGTTCTTTATGGTGCCAGCTGGTGCAAATTTTATCACAAGCAAAACCATCTTGAGCATTTGTGTGTGACATTAAGGCGGGTCTATGGGCAGAAATATTATTTAATATTCATAATTAAGTTGTCATTAAATGTGTATGTTCTCCCTATGACTGCATGGGCTCTCAGGCTTCTTCCCACGGTCCAAAGACACAGACACAATAACAATAAGTTGATTGGTGACTCTAAAGTGGTTGTTTTTCTCTGCTTGTTGGTGTTGTAATAGATAGATAGAGGTGACCTGTACAGGATGCACACTGTCCTCGCTCTACATTGGCTGGGATTGGCTGCAGTGCCTCACACCTGTGACCCTGCACCATAGACAATGGACAGATGTTGTCATCACTTGAAACTAGTAATTGTTGTGTTTTTTTGTTCACTTAAAATGAGCTGGCCGAGTCTGCACTGCCACGTTTCTACAGTGCCCAGAGCCCTCACAAACAACAGACTTTTGCCTTTTTATGTGACCTGAGGGGCCACCGTAGCTTCGCCTACACATTTGGAAAGGGACGTGTGAGGGGAATGGTATCCAAGTCCTTGCAATCTTCAACCAAACTGTTAAAAGTCATTTAAACCTTCACACTGGTCTTTTCATACAAAACTGACAATTCTCACCATCTGACCAAACACACACTGTCGTGGATCTTCCTCCAGGTGGCGCCAAAGTCCTCAGACAGCCACAGGTCCAACTGGAGGGAAAAAACTTCATCAGTTAATGTTTAATTGAGCATTTATTCAATTCAAAGTCCAACAGTTTCAAGAGGTTGGTTGACTTAGTTAATGTTTCTTAACTACGGAGAAAAAGTGCATGGTTTAGTTTGTAGAGGATGAATGCTGCTACCGTGATGCTGAGTGACAGAAGAACATTGGAGTCTCCAGGGTTGTACAGCATCTGAATGAGGGGCTCAAATGGCAGATCTGTTGCCACAAATGTGAGGCCGAAGTCCTGAGAGCGAAACAGTCGAAAGCCCCCGACTTCTGACACATCTCCAGTCAGGATCACCTGGAGAAAAACAAACAAAAAACATAGAGAAAACAGGAAGCATGATAACATCCTGTAAGAGCAGAGAGCAGTTTTGTGATTTGGTGCCTTCAACACGGAATAACAAAAAATAACACAACATTTCTTTTTCACCTTCCCAGAGTGGTCAGGACTGATGGCGATGCCAAACTCCGTCTGGATGAAGGTGTGGTTGATCAGGTGAGTCACGTCTTTAAACGTTTTCCCATAGTCTTCACTGACGCAGAGACAAAGTTACAGTTAGATTCTCTGAACATACTGATGGTAAACTCTTCTCCATTTCCATTTATAGAGCACCATCACCCATCTGACACTTCACACTTACCTCCTGTAGAGGTTTGACTGCCCGAAGCGCATCATGAACAACGGCACCTGAAACGTCGTCAACACCAGCAGCACCTGGAGAGAAGAGAGAGGAGACGCTGCATAATTAGGTTTATTTTTCTTTTCACTATCATATAATCATTTTCATATAATATTATATACAGTATGTATATATATATATATATATATATAAAACAAACTCACCCCTGATCCGTCTCCCACCCAGGCCAGTGACAGTGAACCCATGGTTCTCACTTTGAAGGTGAACTGCAAAAAGCAAACAGACAAGGACATTTTTCTTTTAACAACATTTCTTTACAAACTCCCATGTTTGGATATTTGAAATACTGGAGCAGTATCACTCGCTCCAGCTGAAGAGTTTAGCTTCTGAAAACCCAAAACACAAGATAACGAGTGTGTGTTTCTGTTCTTCTCTGCACTGTGGACTCCTGTCAGCAGCCCAGAGGACAGAATGAATTGTCCTTGCTGTCCAAAGTAACTCGGCCATTTGGATGCACTCTGCATGTGTGACCTACATTCCCACTTCAATGACAAAGCTGAGGCCAGAGAACAAGACAATTACTGATGCTGTCCCGAGCACAGCCAGAACACACATACTCACGTACACACACACACACACACACACACACACTCATGCAGCAAATGTAGATTCAAGGCCTTTGATTCTGACAATAAAAAGAGTTTAGTCTTGAACTTTTACTTGTCAACTCGCTCCCTCACTGCAAACAACATTCCAGTCTATTCATGCAGAAGGACGTTCAAGTGTTTGGCCATTTGAGCGACATGTTTAGCGACAGCCCCACATTGTCTGGAGATGGAGGAAGGTTTGTCTCTCCTTTTTTTTCTTCAGCAGGCGGGGCAGAGGTGTTTACAAGGTGAGCCCAGTCCTGCAGAGTCTGTGTATGGCTCTATAAAGCCACAAGAGAGGGCTCCGGTCTGCCTGCTGGAAAACTCCTTGTAAATAGGTCCAGTGGAAAGTGGCCCAGCATGTCCAAGTTGAATGAACACAACTTTCCATCTCTGCATCTCTGCTCTACACAAATTACTTCATCAGAGCCTCCGTGCATCCGTCTGTTCTTTCATATATTAATCATTATTTGACATCTTATCTCTTCCTTTACAGAAATCAGTGCACTCTGCCGATCAGTCTTTACTCCCATTGCTCATTGATGTTTGACAGGGATCAACCAATGGCCAGAGAAGAAGAAGAAACTGGACGTGATGAAGTCCAAATTAAATTTAAGTGCATCTCAGAGGAGGAAAAATAGACATTTGCATATATTTTACATAATCAAAACTGAATGAATGTTATTTAGATATTTATGCTACCAAGTAAAAATCAGCCAATATCTGGCTCTGTCATAGTGAATATATCCTACACTGCATCCGAGGAAATCCACCTAATCTGAGAGGAATCAGAAAGCAAACAATGCAAACAGGCAGAAAGGATCAACAGGGTAAAATAATCCTGGAAGATAAAAAAAAAGGAGGAGATTAACTTCAGGCTGTGCGAGGAGGATCTACAGAAACGTGACCTCCTGAAATCCAATTTGAAAAACCTGATTCTGCCACTGAGGTCACTGCAGGTCGACGGGTTTCATGTTGTGTTTTGTCTAAGGATCTTTTTTTTTTTTTTTTTTTTGCAAATGTTTCTGCCAGTTGCTTGTACACCTGTGTTAAATTTAACCAGCGGGGGTGTTTTCCACATCTGTTCCCCCTGAAACCTCATCGACCGGACAAAGTGCTGACTTGACTGGCTACAGTTCAGTGGGACTGAAACCCAAACAATCAACAATTGCATTATAAAGGCAGATCAGCTGACTGACACAGTCAGAGGCTGAGAAAGCTGCATCTGAGTGAAAACTGCTGTGTACGGAGCCGGCCAGATCAAGATGGTGTGGATTAATGCTTGGGAAATGGAGAGTTTATGTAAAGCTTCAGATTAACCTGTCATGCTCTGTGATGGGGGTAACAGGAGAGAAGGAGAGAGGGAGACGATGAAGAGAAGAAAAGATAGATATTAGTCTGAAAAAATGAAATAAAACAAAGAGATAAATGTCTGACCCGGATGTGGACGTGGCCTCACAAACCAGACATGACCTCATGCTGTATCACATGCTGAATTTAAGCGTCCACATCTGCTGTGAGAAGCCATCTTTAATCTCCCCCCTCTGCTGCTCAGATCACGACGCCGTGGCATTCAAGGGGTGTCGGTACATTCAGCCTTCAATAGCTGCAACAACAAAAGCTGCACAACTGAGTGTCACACGCGTGTGTGGCACCGCGTACATGAGCGGACACAGACATATTGCAGACTCACAGTGAAGTCGTCTCTCAGAGGTCAGACCCCGGCACAATGAGCTCCTTATTCCCCTCCGCTTGGGGGTTTTAACCTTTCAGCTTCAGCCATGTTTACACACATAAAACTTCAGAAGACGAGGTCAAACCCTCAGCTCTGATCTCACACACAAAGCTGCGTGGACCAGTCCTCTGATGCTGGACTAAGCTGGGTCATATTAATGTCCATTCAATTACTGTTGTCCAGAGAAACTGAGGCCTTGAGTCGACCATGCAGATTAAATCTAGAAGTAGATTAATAAAAACATTGATCTGCAACAGTTTGGATTTTTGTTGCTCTATTTTCATAGTAAATAAAGTTGTTTATTAGTTTTCAATCTATATCGGTATTGTTTGCACTTGAGATACGTTCGAGTGTGTCTCTATTTTCACTAGTTTGTTGATCCCACTGGACGTTTCTCACTGTATATCAACAAACCCATACTTTCCATAACTCTCTCTCTGTCTCTCTTTCTCTCTGTCGCCCGGTCCGTCACTCTCTCTCTCTCTCTCTCTCTCTCTCTCTCTCTCTCTCTCTCTCTCTCTCTTTCACCATGAGGAACATCAACTCTGCTGCTTTTCTTGGTGCTGCAGCAGCTTGGCTGTGACCCAGCTACGCTTCACCCTGAAAAAAAAGAACATGTTTTTTCTCCACGTGTTTTTGGCCGGAGGGGATAAAGGATGGGGATGGAGTCAGGAGGAGGAGGAGGAGGAGGAGGAGAAAAAAAAAGAAGAGGAGAAACAGCAAACCAGTTTGTACACCAGACTGAGTTGGCTAAACTAACCTCACACAAACATACAAAAAAAGGAAAATGAAGCAAAGTCTGGCTGGTTGACAGAACACTTCCTGTGTAGTCTATTAGGCCTAAAATAGCAAAAGAAGAAGAAGAGGCGTAAGAGGAGGTTAGACTTGTGGAGCTGCTAAAGTACACAGCAAATTAGCAAATACAGAGTGTACAATATCTGTCTGATTGTTTGTTGACAGAAAGGCCAGACTGCAGGGCTCAGGTCAAGATCAACAGGCCTGAAAAAAAAAAGAAGAAGTAAAAGTGGGGGGAATGTTTGTGAGGGAGAACAGCCCAGAGAGGACGGGAGGAGTCTGGTGTGAGTGTGTGAGCACGCCGAATCGCTTTCATGCTCAGAAGCTCGTCCAGGTGTCTGAGCCACAGAAATGATGTAACGTCCACCACAAACACACCCACCCACCCACACGCACACACACACACACACACACACACACACACACATACACACACAAACAGGAAGACTGTCCTGTGGAGTGTGGAGTTCTCTGTAGCTTTGGACCAAGTTGTTGTTCTTGAACATTCCTCTGGACATCAGACTTGCTCTTGTTGTCCTTCCTGTTACAACATGTGCAGACTCAACACAACGGAAGGTGTTGCTCAATTTGCTGTGGGATAAAGTTGAGGAGGATGAAAGACTGAAAGTGATAAAGGACCGAGGAGACGAGGAGAGAGGGAAGGTCTCATTAAACACTCTCATCATCCAAGAATCTCTGGCTGTAATTTCGAGAAATCACTTTCCAGGCCTGATTTCACAATGTCACTATTTCAGACAAGACAAACAGAAGGAGGACGTATCTATATGTTTCCATCCTTCATCCTTCAGTCAGAGCATGTAACCCAGAGACTCCTGGACCTGACCTGGACTGATGGATCCTCTTAATTCAGCTCTATAACAGAGAAAAACCATCAGAAAATCTAATAAAAATGAACAGATTCCTAAATTTGATTAGATATCCTGTAGTTTTTGAGTCAGTAAAACACCATGAGTTAAATCTAAAGAAATATCTTTGGCTCTGGAGAACAATTCATTTGGAAAATAATCAGCACAACAAATGCAAACCAGTCAGTGTTTTTCCACCCTTATAACAAAGCCTTGTCAAGCACAACAACAACAACAACAACAACAACAACAACAACAAGGGGATTTGTTCGGGCTGCAAATAGTTATGAATTTTCTTCTATCAGTTACTTTGCAGCTTCAAGTTCCATCATCATATTGTTCCACAGCACACAGATTTATTCATTTAACCACAAATGAGGCTTGATAAAAAAAGGACATTGATCAAACAGCTCAGAAGACCGACTAATCGATCAATCGAGTAATCGCAGGGCCACATGCTGCAGCAGTGAAATCACCTGGCTGCATTGGACCAGCTGATTAATGTGGATTTGAGAGAGTTCGTTAGTTGGTTGGTTGTTTACAGTGTGAACAGACACAGAGTGAGCTCCAGACCACTCACCTCCTCAGAGGTTGTTTTTTTTTGTTTGTTTGTTTTTTTACTCTGCATATAATTGTGCGTGAAAAGAACCAGAGGCAGTCACTTACAGTGTGGGTGTTGTTGTGCAGGCTGGACTCCACTCCGGCCAGAGCCGTGCACGTCTGTCCATTCAGTCCTGCGCTGCGCTTCGAGAGCTCGGACCTCTCTAAACTATGTGGCTCCTCATCCAAGCCGAACTCCCTGTGCAGCCTGTGCAGCCCTGACAGGCTTTCTCCCTCCCGGAGACCTCGGCCCCGCGCGGCAGACGACATCAAGCCGAGCGCCACAACGCAAAGTGCGGAGAACATGTTCACGAGGAGACTCCCCCCAAAAAGTTTGGACTCAACTCGGCGAGAAACTTATGTGGCCCAACAGTTGGCTCCACATGCCCCCCTCATCCCCAAAAGCATCTTAAATCACGGCCCCTCCACCGTGGCACCTGATTGGTCAGGACCAGAATAACCTGCGATCTCATTGGTCGGCGGGGAATCTTCCTCAATGGAGATGTCAAATGTTTTCTGATGTGAAACTGCCCCCTGGTGGAAAGACCGCGCAGAGAGGGGCCAAGTGTTGCTTACTGGAAATGCATATTTTGGAAGTTTATTATCACATGAAACTGAACAAACCCACAATAGGATTTGTCATTTACATAAACGCATGTAGTTCTCCTTTTTATTTATAATTTTATGTGCAAATATATAAATTACTTAAAAGTTGAGGACATTAAGTGTTTATCAATAGACATAATTTTGTCAACAAGTATGATGCACAAATAGTGTGTATGGTAAACTATACTATCATCTGCAGCCTGTTCTGCCCTGCAGAATTACACAGACTTAACACTAAATAGTTACCTAACACTATGTGTGTATTTCTGTGATGTGGATGATACATAATCTCATTTAAGTCACTTGCAGGACTCACCATTAAAACTATAGTGTGTGTCTGTAGCAGGACAGCAGGCAGTGGATGTCTGCTCTTCATGTGCATGTTGTGCAACACTGGGTCGTGAACTGCAAGTGCTCAAAGGTACAACACTAAAACTGTGGTGATTAACCCTGAACTGTGTGTTAAAGGACACTAGGCTTTCAAACTCACCACACAAGAAGAAACACACAAAAACCACACCTTGTTTGAATACAACAGTTTTATCATAGTACTGATTCGTAACAAAAAAACACCCCGAACCCCGCCCTCCCATCCCCAGGTTTCTTGTGCCACTCAGCTGTAAGCGCTGGTCAGACTCCTGAACGGAGCAGTACGGATAGAAGGAGAGAGAAGTGAATTAGCTCATTACAAAGATAACTCTTTTTATTCAATCCAAAAAAGTTATGAATGCAGCGAAGGGGTGGGGTGGGGGAATGCGCTGATGGAAAAGTTGTGGCTGTGATGTGACATTCATCCCAGGTGAAGTTCCACGTCCTCTCCCTCTCCTGTCCAGAACTCAAACCAAGACTGTAAAAGTCTTTTCTGCTCTAGATATCCTTGATTACATCTTCCAGCTCCTCTTTGGAATACATGTGGAAGGTCTTTCCGGGCTCTACCGTTGCCAGCTGCAGAGGAGACACAGATTAAGAAAAAGCCTTCATGAAACCAGCACAGGGGATTTGAACTCTGGCAGTTCTGTGCAAACTCAAAACTGCTGCGGCTATGTGTGTTTTTTTTTTTTGTTCTTCTTTCTTCAAATAAAAGTCAAACTAACTCTGCTGATGTGGTTTGTACTGGACATTTTAATGGTCAAATTCAGACTCTTGAAAATTTACAAAGACACTGAGTGAGCAACTAGGAACAAACCTCAATGTTGGTGGCGTTGAGCTTCTCCTCCATCACCTGCTTCAGGATGGTGAGAGACGACTTGATGGCATCTTTTAATGTCATGGACTGTTAGTTTTACCCAGGGAGAGAGGGACAAACCAGAAAGAAACAACTCCTTAGTGCTGGTGTTTTGCACATCATTACCGTTGATGGCTTGTGTCTAAATGAGCTGAGAAAATGATCCAATGTTGCATTTCACATGATCTCCCTTGAAAGATATACGCTTTTGTTTCTAAAATGTCCTGTTGAATATAAATGTGCTCATACCTTGTGGTAAACCTCCTGCAGAGAACTCTGCGCTCCCTCAGACGCTGAGCCGATGGCCCGAGCATCACACTGCACAAAGGTTCCTGATGGGTCCATGTGGTACCTGCATTTAAAAACATAAGATCTCATGAGACTCTCTGTAATCTGACTTCAAAATTATATGTTCTACCTATCTATCTATACATACAGCTGGGGTCCTTTTTCATCAACTCCTCCAAACAGAAGTGCTACACCAAATGGTCGACTCTGTTAAAGTGCAAGAAATGAAAAACAGAAAAGAGAAAGAAGAATACAGGTTAGGCAACTTGTCTGGCATCATCCATCTGTATGTTTTTTGAAAAAATAATCCCACTTGATTTAGGATTTGAATGTCTGAATTCTACAAAGGGATCAGATGAGTAACCGACCATGGCACCAGGATCGGCATCCTCCTCTCCGAACTGCAGCGCCAGGTTGGACACGGCCTGAGTGACACTCTCCACCGTCATCGTCTCGTTGTAAGTGAACCAGTGGTTCTGAGGAGGAAACGTTAACAAGTTAGTTTCCGGTTAAAACATGTGGTCAGTTAACTGCTGAAATGAATTCAGTGTGCTCAGCATCCATACCTGTGTTTCCACTCGTGCTTTGTCAATTAGAGTCTTAGCATCAGCTATCAAGCCACTCATGGCGCAACCTGAGAGGTGAAGAGAAACAACATTTAGAAACCAGATGAGCCTCAGATGCAGAACCTCATAAACACGGCTTTAATCAGTCACTGATTCAATTTTGCAGTCTTATATAGGTATATACAAAAGATGTGATGTTACTGTGTTCCACAAAATAACATGGCAAAGGTCAAGTGTGTCTTAAGAGAAAGTTGTCCATGAATGTTATCTGATTAGATTGAAAAGGCACAACTCAGTTACACTTTGTGTTTCCCTTTCTGTTAGCACAAGGCCATCAGACTCACAGAGGGGACGGAAAATGCGGAGTGACTTTTAGTTATGATTTAACCCTTACATGAGCTTGCTGTATTTTTAGTTTCTTTTTATTCTTGAAATTTCTCTCTGTTTCTCGCTTCTCACATTTAGTGAGTGCACACTGCTTTGTATTTCAGTGAACACAATGCAACACAAACACAGTCAAGTGTTTGGGTTCATTCCTCACTCACCAATGTGACTGTCGATCTCCACGATCTTCTCGATGCTGTTGGGCTCCATCAGGGGAGAGGTGATCCTCTTCTCCACGGCCAGACACACCCCCTCTGATGTCTGGATACCAATGGCTGTGGAGCCCAACTGGGGGAGCAAAGCCAGACCAAAGACAACGTATGAGCATCAGATGGGACACTTGTTGCGGTGAACAGTCATAGTTAAGTCAGCACAGAGCACTCACTTTGATGGCCTCGATGGCATATTCAACCTGGAACAATCTTCCCTCGGGAGAGAATGTGTTCACACCTCTGCAAAGAAGATGGAAATAATGACAATTATTCACACTGGTTATCAGTTCAACAACAGAAAACAGTCTTCAAACATGTAACTAGCATCACTTTGAGTTTGTCCACTCACACACACAAACTTTGAAAACTTTAGTGTGTTTATTGGCTTATATTGGAAAATAGCATCACTGAAAAACACATTCACAGATTTGGTGTCTGTCTGGTTAAATAAAGGTTAAAAAAAAAACAAAAAAAAAAAAACACACCAATACCGAAAGTGAAACTAAATTAAGTTGAGGAAAGCCACTCGCTGCTAGCTAACTTTCTGCAACAAACAGCTACTAAAATGCACCAGTAGTTGCAAGCTCAGACACCACCAACTTACTTTGTATAATCACAACAGAAGGACTTACACTTATACTTGTTTACATGTGTAATTTCCAGAGTTTGCTCATTTACACCGAGAAGCGCTCAACAAATGACAAAGCAGTTTGAGTAGCACCTACCTGTCATATTCTGATCTTGTCAAAAACATCTTTAAACGTTGCGTACAGGACCTGCAAACAGAGAGGGAGAAGTGTGTAAGATTTATAAACTACATCAGAAAATCAAGTGTATAAAAGGACAAGGATTTGGTTGTTAGCTCGCCGTGACACCGGGTGATTAGCTAGCTAAGGCTAGCAGCGGTACCGAGCAGGCGTGCGGGCTAACAGTTAGTAAGCTAACACAACCGCACAAAAACGACAAATATTAGTCAAACATCCGCCTCCAGACACTACGGCCACCTTTTAAAAGGTGTAAATGGTCGTTTAAACGACGTCCTTCTATTTGATTGCACTCATCAAACTGATTTACCTCCAGCTACAAACCCTTGAATGAGTTCGCTCGTTTCAGGGGAAGCGTCGGCGGTGTAACATCCAACCAAGCCGGGTGTCAACAAAGCGTAAGAAAGGTTCCGCAGTCCCGTGCAGCACTTTAACTGAGCATGATGTGACCAACACTAAATTACCTTCAATAACAAACAAACAAAAAACATGACTTTATTACCAGTTATGTAGTCATGAAGAAAAAAGGCCATGCATTATATTATAGTTATAAATTTATCACAATACAACAAATTATTGTGATAAAGTCTAAATTAAAATATGTTAGTGTCGCTGTTAAAAAGGAAATTATTTTATGAGCAAGTCAGATTAAAATAATCACAAAGGAAAATCAGAATAAGATCATGACTGTTACAGAACATGCACTAAATTAGATATTAACCGATTTTATCATTATGAAGCATTGTTGTACCTATGGTATGGATTTACAGAGATTTTTAGGTAGGTCATAGTCAAACGTAGTCGCATAATCAAATAACAACAAAAATATGACTGTATGTGAGTAATTCAAAGCAGAACCTGATGTGTCTAATTGTATGTAACAGTCCCATATGGTCTAGCGGTTAGGATTCCTGGTTTTCACCCAGGCGGCCCGGGTTCGACTCCCGGTATGGGAACGAGCTTTTAAGATAAGAGGGCAGCGAGATAACAACAGTGACTGATCTCTATATGACCTTTCAGCGACCAAACAGCAACTGAAGTGACACGCTTATGGATGCTCCTGATATATGACAGAAGTTGTAATAACAGTGAATCAGCCACTGAGTGTCCTCATTGAGAAAGACAAATACCAGAAAGGACAATGGAAACCTGACTGTGTGTCTGGGCCGGGTTAAATACTAAGACTAAGACTAAAAGTGGCTCTTCAAACTTTATATACAACAACATAATATGTATTATTATTTCTATTACTATTATTATTATTAGCATCAAGTGCAGCAGTGACCTTTCCATGGAACATGCTAAGTTCAGCTAAAGTGCGAATATGTAAAGACATAACAATAAACCACAATAATAAGTCATAAATATCTATAATAATAAATAATCATTTATATATGACTTGGTGAAATCTGTTCTGTGGAGTGAGGTTAGTGGGTGATGTGAGAGGAGGAGGAGGGGCTGCGCGCCGCTTGCAGGCCGCGGGTGTCAGGTTTCATTTCCCGGGTGGGATCAGTTCAGTTCGGTCCTGTTTTGGTTCTGTGTTGATGTCCTCCTCTCCTCACACTCTGAAGCCTGAACAGACCGAGTCCCTTCTGCCGCCGCCGCCGCCGCCGCCGCTGCTGTGGATGGATAGACAGTCCGGTGTCCACTGAGTCTCATCAGAGCCGTGAACCAGGTGTCCAACTTCAACAAGTGTGCGTCTTCAAGTCAAACTGTCAACATGAGGAGCGAGAGGGAGGACATCGTTTTCCAGGCGCTGCTGCTGATCCACAGTGAGTTGGCTGCGGTTTGGTTGATGCTGCATTGTTGTAATTCTTCTACAGGTGTAGGATATAAACACAGTATATCTGTATGTTAAAGAGCATGCTGCAAGACTTCTGCAATCTGCAGGTTAAATATATATAAGAAAAGCATTTTCCTTTGGGTACAGTTTTGGTTTTCCACCCTGGACTCATCTATATCTGTCTATATAAGTCTTTAGAGGAGCTAGGCTAACTTTTGAGAGCTCTTCGGTCAGTTTGCTGATGTGGGAGAAGATGTTTCTAACTTGAATATAAAACCAGACTGTGTTTTTCACCTGTTTCACCTCAGCTTCACTCTCTCTCTCTCTCTCACACACACACACACACATTCCAGTCTGATGAGTTTTACTGAATCAGGGTCAAACCCATCAGGACACGGTAACAAATGCATTTACTGAGTGTGTGAGCATGAGTATTAGTCAAAGACTTTACATTATATTTTCCACTGTTGTTGCCAGTCAGTCAGGCCTGTATAGCTTTTCTAACATGGCCCATAACATGCAGCGAGTGTATGTTGTGGAAACTTCTCCCTGCCTGCTGGATCTGTTCAAGTGATTATCCTGTTCACTTTTTCTACTGTTTCTGTTCCAGTCCCTGTGGCCTGCCTCTTCACTGCAGGTACGTTCCTCTGTGCGAGCAGCTGTGATTTATTTCTGAGTTGTTTTTTTTCCCCTCATGCACTTAACAACAACACCATCACCAGCACCACGGTGTGACTCTCTACATACCCTCTGTGCCTCCCACCCCCTCCCTGCAGTTTCGGGTCAGTCTGACAGCAGCAGCAGTGTAGTGGTGGCAGGCTACAACGTGAGCGCCCCGGCCGGGTCAAAGGTCGTGCTGCAGTGCGTGAGCGGCCGCATGGTGTGGACCAGGGACAGGGTGAAGGACAGGCAGAGGGTGGTGCACTGGGACCTGTACCGGGCCCATCCTGACTACGCCATGGAGCGGGTGGTGGACATGTTCTCTGCAGGAGACCAGAGGATCTACAACTCATACAACCAGGGCAGAGTGGGCATCACTCCAACAGCCTTCAAGGATGGAAACTTCTCTCTGGTCATCAAAGGTCTCACACACACACACACACACACACACACACACTGTCTTTCGCTTTAAAGTCTGTAGCTTTGCTTGAACTTTGTTGCCCAGGACGACTGATATTACTTTGTTTTCCTGTCCTACTGGGGCTTTGAACATGTCAGGCAGGACCAAAGCTCTTGTGATTCTCAATAACTTTACAATAACATTTGGATTTTCTTACCCATCATGTTGTAGCTTTTAAAATCTGTATATACCTGCATGAAAATCGAATGTGCATGAGACAAAGAAATGAGCTTCAGACGGATTATCCATCGGTAAATATCAAATTGGACGTCATTAAAAGTTAACTTTTGTTTTCAGCCAAGGTAGTTAACAAACCAAACCTCAGAAACAGCTCCGTCTAATGTTCTGCAACACTGTGTTTGCTCATTTTATAGAGGTGTTAATTTTATGATGGTTTCGAGCGTGATGCACCCCTGACTTAATTAAGTTGTGAAAAACTCGTGGTGCATTCAAGAAATGTAGGAAACTTGTTGCTTTTGTGTTGTTATTTACCTCTGAATTGAAATTCTGACACACTGTGGCTGTTAAAGCCTCGTAAACACCTGAATGCACCAGTGAGAAAGATTTTTAAAGCGTCTCAGCTCAACAGAAACTGATGAGGGTGAACACCAGCCCTCAGAGTTTCTGAGTTGTGTTGGTGAACTAAGAATATGAATTCATTTGTATTTTTTGTTTCCTTCTCTGCATGGGACTGTAGACGTGACGATGAACGACAGAGGTCTGTACTCATGTAACCTGCACCATCTCTACTGTCACCTGTACGAGACGGTCAGAGTTCAGCTCAACGTTACTAAATCACGTACGTTAACTCACTGCACAAACCACCAGCATCTTCGACACATAGCAGCTTTAAATCTGACTCAGTTCGTCGTTTTTTTTTTACTACAAAGGCCGTAAGGAGCAGCGGTTCTGGGACGGACAGAAGGCCGTGTACGTGGTGCTGCAGGGGAGCACTGTGGTGCTGCCGTGCATCAACCGACGCAACGTGTGGACGGACTGGAACAACGACGAGGAGGACCAGCAGGTGTGAGCCTGTTTTCTTCTCTGTCTAGATTTACTTTTTGAAATTTAGACGGATGAAATGGTATTTACTGAAATATGCAACTCCCCTTCCTCCTCACTGTGGCGGTCTCCAGGTCGTCCACTGGGACCGTCAGTCCCCAGGAGTTCGGCACGACCACGCTGACCGGCTGGTGGACCTGTACGCCTCCGGAGAGCAGCGCAGCTATGGACCGCTCTTCCTCCAGAGGAAGATGAACATCAGCAACCACGCTTTCGCAGAGGGAGACTTCTCACTCGCCATATCTGATCTGCAGGTGTGTAAAGGTGTAGAAAACAGAGTCAGTTAAAGTCTACACTTCCCACCGGGGTCACTCTCTGCTCTCATGCTCTAAATCTGTGTCTGATGGTACGAGGGGAGTTGTACATGTTCGCTGTGTTTCCTGAACACATGGAAGTTACATCAGGAATGTAGCTGGTGTCAAATTAAACATTATGGCTCTGCTGGGGGATGAGGTTTTCAGCCACAGCGAGTTGAGAAATCACATCCATGTTAAAAAACAACAACAACAACAGTTGCATACTAAGCAAAACAAGACCTGCAGCAGACCCACTGTGGCATCTGGAGTGCCACATTATAGAGACTCTCCAGGGCCCCAGTGTTTTTTTTGTTTTTTTTTATATTATTATTTTTTTCTTCTTGTGTTTTTTTTTTTTTTTTTTTTGTAACTTGAGCTCATGAATCAGAAAATGTAGGTTATAAACAGGCCTGAGAGACTCTGGGCTTTACAACCACACTGAGTATTGGAGCCAGTTTTCCAGTCGGCACGTGGCAGCAATGGACGTCCACAGAGATGTGTGTGTTAGGAGGGATTAAACCAACCTGATCGACTGTATTTACATTTATTAGCATGTTTGGGCATTTGAAGTGTCCTGTTTTGTTTATTTTACAATGTTTTGTAATTTGAAATCCTCCTGACAGAGGGTTAGGTCAGATACCGTCAGCAGTATCACCTGGTGTCGGTACAGGTGTGATCACATGGTGCATGCTAACATTAGCAGTGTGGGGTTGGTCTCAGTTTTAACTGGTTTGTCTTCTGGTCATGTTTTTATGAATGAAAAGACATCTTGACCAAGTTGATAACTTTTGAAAATCTTTGGATTGAAAAGAAGCATCATCAAGTTAAGATTTGAATTAATCCCTGTGTGTGTGTGTGTGTGTTGTGTGTGTGTATTGATCTCCCAGCCCACAGATGAGGGGATGTATTCCTGCCACCTGCACCATCATTACTGTGGCCTCCATGAGAGGAGAGAGTTCCAGGTCACGGTGGAGCCACAAGTGGTTCAGACCACCCAGTCGGCCAGAGCACTGCCCAGTGAGGACAAAGGTAACACACACAAACACACACACACTACGCACGCACAAATATGCAAATACATAAACACACTCTCTTTCTGCTCCAGTTGTGGGTCAGTGCGAGCGCACGGGCAGAGAGGATGTTTTATAACTATGTAAATACAATTAGCAGGAAAAACACACATCTGTTCTTTCCTTCACTTCTGCTGTTTCGGTCTTGTCCTCATTCATCTTCATTGTGTCAGACCATGTCAGACTCTCCAAGTAGCACCAGAGGGAGAGGAGATGAGATGAGAGGAGCAGAAAAGACCCCCACCCCTCCTCCTCCTCCTCCTTTTCATCTTATTGCAGAAACTTTCTGTTTGTTTCATAAGATATTTTTTTTCTTGCACTGTCAGCTCGTCTGACGCCAGACCCCCAAAACCACACACACACACACACACACACACACACTCTAACAACCCGTTCCTCCTCGATTTTCACCTTCTTCCTCCCTTGCCTACGGGTTCTGCTCTGTTTCGTCACTCCCACTAGTTGGGTTCACTTTTCCCAGCTCTTTGCTGTGCGTTAAAAAAATCTGTGGGTGCTTATAAGAGGAAAAAGAAAAGAAGAGAGAAGAGATGGGGTCAGTTGGGTGGTGGAGGGGGAATCGGTATGTTGGCATGCCAGCTGCCTACCTCGAATTCTTCGAGCATGAGAGATTTTCTGCGTTTCCAAGAGGTAAAACTGAAACAAACCCCTAAATGGCAGTTCAGTATCAATGTGGGAAAATCATTGAGAGAAGCTTAGAAACGAAGAGAAATGCCTGCGGTCGGCCTATCTGTGTGTGTGTGTGTACGTGTGTGTGTGTGTCAGAGCGAGCGTGCCAAGAGGACCGATCTCATTTCAGTGGAATCTTTCGGATACAGTCTTTGGACCCAAGTTCAGCTCTGCCCACACAATTAATCCCTCTGCTCGCTGAGCTGTAATAATACAGTAGGCTCGCACCATGGGAGCTGCAGAGACAGGATGCACAAGTGATTTAACACCGACACAGGAGAAGAGCTTGTGCAGCTTCTTCCTCTGGGCAGAACATTATCATTATAATTATTGATATGTGCTCATCTGTTGCCCTCCGTGACTGTCTGCTGCCCCGGTGACTTCTCCTCCGTCCCGCCCCCTCCTTCTGTTTTTCCCCTCCACATGTTCAGGTTTATTTACTTTCACCATCTCTCACTGTCTCGCTCTTTCCCAGCACTTTGCTCACTTGCTATTTCCACTTCTCTTTTCAGTAGTTCGGGCACAACAAAAGGAAGTGTGCTTCATCTGTACCGCAGCTGGTCACACACACACAGACACACACAGGGCGAGACACACTGAGAGGCTGTTTGAGGTAGAGAGACACACAAAGGAAGAAAGAAAGAAAGAGACAGGGGCCAGAGAGTCTGTTAATGAAATACGGAAGAGGAGATGTAGGTCACCCCTCCCTCCGTCCATCCATCCCTCCGTCCCTCCCTCTATCAGAGTTATTTCTCGGTGTGGTTTGGGCAGGAGGGGGAAGGAGGAGGAGGAGGGGGCAGCCAGTCTAAACACAAACACATATGTTCCCATCAGGGCGGGAGTGTGAAGACAAGGAGCCTGAAAGTGGACGTAAGGATCAGAGGATTTGTAATGTTGATGATCATGTTGTTTTCATGTCCGTGTGTGTGTTTTTGCGGCCGCTGAGCGAAGTCTTTTCGAGCTTCATTTTGCAAGTCAGGCCTCTGGAGAAACATCTCAGTCCCCTTCCTCTCCCTCGGCTCTCCTCCTCCTCCTCCTCTCCTCCTCTGTTCCACCCCAGCTCTGCCCTTCCTTCACTCCTCTTCCTCTCCTCACTTCTCTGTGTTTGGCTGCCAGGAAAAGTAAATCACAGCATGACTTTCTGTCTGGATCTCATTTTGGCTCAAATATGTCGAGTCTGAGGTCCGCAGCTGCTCCTCGCCTCACACTTCTTTTTTTTTTTGTAACGAAGACTCTCAACACTCAGCAAAACCGCACACATCATCTAAACCCGGCCGGCTAATTGCTCAACCCTGACCTGGAAATGTGTTCAGTTCTTTTTTATTTACAGCCAGTAAATGTCATCACATACGTAAGAAAAGAAGTCAACTGTTTGCAATTCGCTAGATGTTAGAGCTGAGGAAGAAAAGCACATTCCCCCGCATTGGCAACAAACACAATCACAGCAACAGGAGAGAAAACTCTGCCGAGGAAAAGATGGAGTTTACACAAACAAAAACATCCAACCCTCCCACACTTACCTGTGTAGGGTCACATGGGGCTGGAGTCAATCCCAGCTGACACCTGGACAGGTCACCAGTCTGTCACAGGGGCTACATATGGAGACTAACAACACACACACACTCATTTTCACACCTACAGGACACACACGCGCTCAGGGAGAACATGCAAACTCCACCCAGGTGCGGGAATCAAACCCAGAACCTTCATGCAGGGAGGTGACAGTCCTAACCACTGCTCCAACGTGCCGACCTTGGAAACAGAGACAAGATTAAATACAGAAGAAAGGAAGTTTAAGCTTATTATTTTTGACACAAATGGGTAAAACATGCTGTTATGAAAGAATTTCAATAGACAATTAACTTTTAACTTTACGTCCGAAACAGTAAAAGCCATTTTCTCGTCAGGGAGTCACGAAGGTCTGAGCGAGTGTCTGTGATATTTCACAGGATAATTAGAAACTCAGGGCGCAGGAGAAGTCAGCAGGTCACCAGAGGCAGAGGATTCATCCTATAGAGACAGTGACTATGTGCACCAAATCTGTGTAGATATTTTAATCTGGACCAAAGCAGTGAGAGGACTGATGAATCAAGCTGCTGCTGCTGCTGCTGCTACTGCAGCTGTGGCTGCTGCTGCTGCGGTTAAAATGAGAGTTTGCTGAGTGAGAACAAGTCAAACAAAAACAAGTCAACTGGTCAATTTATGCACCAGATGAAGCAGTGATCTCATAGTGAGCCACGAAAAAGCTAAGATAAATGAACTGTTACTCATGAGGTGTGTGTTATGACTGTTCAAAGAAAGGCCTGGTCTAGATTACTGTGTGTGTAAAAACCTCACGGTGACACATCGGTCTGTTTGTGAGCGAGAAGAAGATGATGAAGAGCAGAGGAAATGAAGATGCTGACTCTTGTGATCTCTGCTCTGCTCAGACACCACGAAGGCTGAATCACCGCGAGTCATCAACGTCATCCTGCCCGACCAGAGACACCACTTTCTCCTGCCGCTGGGCTACGTCCTCACCTCCTTCCTCCTCCTGGTGTTCATCATCCTCGTCGTCATCCTCGTCACGCGAAGGCGTAAAATCAAAGGTCAGGACTGGAAAGCACCTCAGCAGGGTCATCTGATGATTGGTTCATTTGCATTGGGGATTTCTGAGCCTCATCTTCTTTTCTTTGTGTCTTTCAGAGTATTATCCTCGAGGATCCATGAGGTGAGGGCGGTAAACAACACACACAGTATCACTGTCTTCCCCTTCACCACACACTCACTCAGACGTCTCTCTCTCTCTCACAGTGACAGGTCCAGCAGGAGTCAGAGCAGCTCAGATGAGTTCGAGATGGACGTGACTGAAGTCAACATGTGCAACGAGGAGGCGAGAAGAGTCGGTGAGAGAGCAGAGTGGAAATACACGACGTTCAAATTCAGCTGCACTTCTTTTCAAACTTTTCTGCTTTTTGCTTTAACACTTACAGACTATGATGATGGACGACTGAAGACAGAGAGCTTTGTGTTGTTGTTGTTGTGTATTTGTGACTTTCCCCTGTGTGATTTTCAGACTTCAAGAACAACCTGCTGAAAGAGAAAGTCCACATGAACACTCAGCCCAAAGTCATTGATCTTGACAAAGGTTAAAAAAAACAAACAAACCACATGCACACATGCACACACTCAGCCAGTCATTAGTTGAACTCCCCTCCTCTGTGACTTCACTCTGTCTTTTCCTTTTATTGCAGAGATGCAGAAGTTTTCTAAGTGAGAAAAGCGAGAGGAAAAAGTGAAACTGGAGCCACTGGCTGGTCCAGAGGCTGCGCTCCAAACCAAACACACACTGCTGCACTTCTGTCCTGGCAGCAGAAGACGCCACACGGAGAAAATAAATGCCTCGTTATGAAATACAGAAAAATGGGTTTAGAGACATTGTTGTGTGTCATCCTTAACAAAAAAAAAATACCAGCGTTACAGACACACACATACAAAAAAAAGATCTTGTTTTCTTTTTTGTTGTACTTTGTACTGTTAAGACTACAGAGACTGGACCATGCACGGCACCGCAGCGCCGCCCGGTGGGGAGTTTGTAGAAAAAAACCTGGATTTAAAGGTCGACTCAGTGGAGACTGAGTTAATCTGACGCATCAGTTATTACAGCTTTGATCATTACGCATCAACTTTATGAAGAATACTGTTTTACTTTTCACTTTGTGCTCTTGTGTTTACTCACATCACATCTTAACTGACCGGACTGAAGCTTCACTGACGTGTTACCACACCAGTGTGACCTGCTTCCTCTCTAGGCTTCGACTAACTGTCCGCTAACAGGCCACACAAGCAGTGTAGTGTGTAAGAATATTTTCATTGTGATACTGAGACTGTATTTTTTGTGTACTGCTCATTTTTACTTTATCTTCCTTCTTACCTTTATTAAAATGAAGCATTTGATGCTGATTGTTTTTTTGTTGTTGTTTTAGCCTTTATGACCTGTTATGTTTTGTGTATTTAAATGACTTTCAGTGGAGAAGCACAGGTGTTACTAATGACATTATCAATGACTCTGTTGCATTGAAGTGCACGTACGACACAACACAATGACACAGTGGGATCAGTTTCCTCATGTTTTGGATGCGACTTAAGTGTTTGGTTTGTGATCAACTGTTCACATCTCGTCCTGTTTGAAAACCACTGCATTACCTGTGTGTTATAATATTAATATTACAGTTTCCATTGAGGGAAAGTGGAACATTGTTTTTCTTGTAAGTGTGAACATCAGTACAAACTGTTGTGGATATTTGTGCCTTCTGCTTTATTTCATTTAATTAACTGCAGTTTTATCTTCATTTGGCTCATTTATGCTTCGTGTCCAAGTCAAACTACCTATGTACTGTGCTGCTAACTCAATAAAATCTTTACATTAAAAAAAGCTTCCTGAAGCTGCTGACATTATAAGACACTCACACTGAAGTACATGTTAGGTCATAATTCATTTATTCATTCCTTTGTGTCACAAACAAACAGTCCCTGAAATCAAGACAAATGGCTTTTATACATTGTGAAGTTTTGTTTTGTGTACGTTTTCTATAAAATACATGGTACTGTAATATACTGTACTTTCTAAAAACGGTAGAAAACCCTGGTCTGTCCTGCGCTCTTGGACAACTGTGTCGAAGGAAGCAGCTCGCAAAAAAAAAAAAAAAAAAAAATCGGCCGGTGCGCGCACACATTCACGCACGCATACATTCACAAGCTCACCTGCAATCTGAATCCAGTACAAACTACACCGTCACTTCCTCTCTGCCTCTCTCTCCCTCTCTCTCAAACACACACACCTACACAGAGTCTTAGAGGAAATTCGATCAGTATGTAATCCCAGGATCAGAGGACATTTGGGGCCACGCTGTGTCGGTTTTTACAATTAGAGGTAACCTACAGGATCTGTAGGGTGATGACGACCAGGCTGGATACTGGCTGGAGAAAAGGACTTGCTACAGGACGTTTTTAAGTACTAAGGTTGGATTAAAGTGGTTGCGCTAAACTTTTAGACGATCAATGATCATATTTGCTGTTGATCGTGAGTCGTATTAACATAAAAAACTGGACAAGAGGGAACCAATCTAATGGAATAGGAGAAAACACTCCAATAACAACTGACTTACAGGATTCAATTCTGAACATTTAAAAACAGAGAGCAGCAAACGTGTCTTTGTCTTAGTGTCCATCAGGAATAAAATCTACCATGTGTCATCCATGGTAAGTTACTATGCCATTGAAGGAGTTGATGGTGGTACTCACGCACGCACGCACACACACACACACATATGCACATGTGGTACTGTACAACCTGCACACCATTTCGCTGGAGAAGAGTCAGGTATGTGTGTGTTCTCATACTCAAACTGGGCCAGCACTGTCTTTTGTGTGGTTAACCCCAGTCACTCCAGTCCGACAAACTGGGTGTGAGTACACAGTGCTCATGTTCAGCAGCCATGGGACCCTCTTCCTATTTACTGAGCGTGAAAGTGGCTCATGGTGCCAAAGGATCTGGTCGGTCTTGAGTACAAACTAAAGCCCAACAGGGGCTCTATAAACACAATTAGAGAGGTAAAATATTCGTGGTCCGACGAAGGCAGTTGCATTAGGCCAACTGAGAAAGAAATGCCAGTAAACATGCCGTCTCTCTCTCTCTTGCCTCCTGTGTTCCTCAGGGAGTGGTCCAGCATCTGATACCTTTACAAAACAAGTTAAACTTCAACCTAAAGCATAGGAAGCCAATCCTCTGGACTGGTCAGAAGAGATGCATGATGGGACTTTCCGGTGTGGGTCTCTGGCAGGGCTGGTTCGCTGCGAACTGGTTGGTGGTGGTTGTTGTTTTTTAAGGGGTTTTAAAAGAACCCTCAGGTGTCCAACACAGGTCCAGTGGGGTCCTGCTGAGGGCTGTCCAGGGGGGACGAACTATCTGGGACAGGTGGGTGAGGGGAGTGGGCAGCTGCTGCGCCTGAGCTGCACGTCACACAACCCTGACAAACATAATGACACATTAAAAAGCTGCTCTGGTGGTAAAAAATAAAAATAGCCCCCCCCCCCAACAAATAACACAGATCAGACGTTTGTGGTGACTATGTGGAGATCCTCCCACCTGTGTGTCTATCTCCTGTGGGATGGTGTGCTGCTGGATCCAGGGATGAACCTCAGCCAGCTCCTCTCTCTGCTCCTGGGTGAACCAAGGCTGGAGGGGCTGCAGCACCCGCAGCTTCTCCCTGTCCTCGGTCAACACCTCATTCTGGTCCCTGAAGGGGAGTTTTACAGAAATGATTGTGGACACCTTGTCACATGTCTGAACTTATCTGTATTTTTGTGACTTATGTGGCTCTGTGGTCCAACTTTCTTTGCACTTTCATCACTTCTATTTAATTAATCAATTGGAAGTAGTATTTAAGCTTTACCTAAGCTGCTACACTAGATCTTTTAGTTTTAGTTTCTTTTTTTTTTAGGGTTAATTTGCTTGAATTTATTTCAGAATATATTTTCATATGCTGTTCTTTTATTATTATTATTATTATTATTATTATTATTATTGTTATTTTACTTTTTACACTACTTATCCTATTCTATCATTTTTACCTCAAGAGGAAGCCATGCCGAATTTCAATGTACAGTGTGTATTGTCTAATGACAGATAAAGTTCTTTTATCCATCATAAATAAATCAGCTAATTGTTCATAAAACATACATTAGGTCAGGTAGGTAGTACTGTGTTATTGTAAGGTTTCGTTTGTCACCAATGACATTACATCATCAGATCAGGAGATGGCGCCTGTACAGCAGAAGTTCACTGACACACACATCTACAGACAGACACTGTGCTGCCAGGGGCAACAGACAGAGACACGCAATCTGCTGCTATGTTCAGTCTTGGTTTGAGAGTTAGCTGGGAGGATGATGATGCATCAAGGTCGTCAGAGAAGAAGAGTCATAATGAAACTGTCATGAAGTGTCACAGGATGTAATGAGAATTTAGTCAAGCCACTCCTGGAAGTGCCGTCTTAGAAGAACTAATCTCTCTGTGGTCTGAAAACTTTCCATTTCAAAGCGATCTGACTTCAGAAGTTTAACAGTATTAGACCTCAAAAAGCTGGACTGATGAAAAAAAAAAAGAATGAAGGGACGTCTCCCTCTTTGATTTCGCTTCAGTTCAGTGGAAAGCATTTGAAACCACAAGAATCTGATGAATCTCTTTGAAACTGTCAAATGGACAGAAACGCTGGTACATGAGTTTGGTTTTAAGAGTTTATCTTCCAAAAGGGGACATCTTGTTTCATTCAATATAATCTATATTTGATCTACCAAAGTAAAGCGCATTCCCTGAAAAGGGAAGCTCTCTGAATTAGCTGAAATATTTCCAAGTATTCAAGAATAAATCAACATTTTACATCGTCCTGCTTCTTTTCTGGTCTCGTCTCTGTCAAGGCCAAGAACAAACTTTTTCAAAAAGCTACCAGATGTGCGTACCTGGTGTGGATCTGGTACGTCATCATGACTCTCTCAGGTGTGTGCTGGATCATGCTCCACAGAGAGTTCTCCACGCGGGAGTCGAAGGTGTGTTGATGCTCTGCTGGTGCCTCCTGACTCTTCCTGGCTTTACGTGACGTGTCTGATGAATCGTTGCTGGCGAAGTATTTGCTGCTGTTGCTGCTGCCTGTAAAAGTCGTCGAGAGTCAGTCAGTCAGTCCCTGTGCTTTTCAACTATAGATACAAGTGCATTCATATAACATCTAAAGAACTGCTGTATTTGTGTTGGTGTGGCTCATTATTGTTGACTAATGTGTCGTTGGTTGAACTGTTGTGACAGGTAGTGGATCACAGGGTAGATACTCAGCAACATCATCACCTACTCTTATGCAATGTTGTTTAAATGATGGCGCTGTGTTACCAGTGTGAGAGGTGGACGTTCCATTGGATCCAGATCCAGATCCAGATCCTAGTGAGCCTCCAGATTCCCCTGATCCAGACCCTGAGGCGTTGGAGCCGGTCCCAGACCTGGCATCCTCCTGCAGCAGTAGGTCAAGGAGCTCGCTGGATGTCGACTGGGCATCATGGTTACCAGAGTCACTGGGGGCGTCACCCTGAACAAGGAAGAAGTTCGGAAACGTCAGAACTAAGCAAGAATTCAACTGGAGCTCTTTGCACTGTGCACACATATATACTGTAGTGGATGTGTGTGAAAAGCCCTAAAAGAAAGCAGCAGACGTACCTCGTTAGCATGTTTTTCGTGGAGGCTCTCGGCGTGGTTGTGCCCCGTGCTGCTCTGCCCTTCGCTTGGTTTGGGCAGCTCCTCCTGCAGCAGGTTCAGCTGCAGTGGAGAACTCGAACGAGAGCTGGAGAACAAAGCCCGAGGCCCGGCCGCCTCCTCTTCCTCCCCGACAGAGGAGCTGGCTCTGGGTGAGCAAAATAGAGGACCTGGGGGGGTCATGGTGTGGAGGCCAGGCTGGACTTGGAACTGCGGCTGTGGGAGGGGGCCAGTGCTAGGAGCGAAGCCTGTCATGGTGATGGGCGCCTGGGGCATCATGGAGAGAGTGGACGGTGGGTAAATGGACGGGTAACCTGCAGTGAAGGTCGGGTAGTTGGGCAGGATAACGGCCATGACCGGAGCTACATAAGGGTTGATGCTCTGGGCTGGAGCCATGGGCTGCATGGTGGGAAAGTTCTGGATATTTTGCAGATTCTGAACAGGCTCCATTTGGATTTGCTGCATGCCGGGCAGGCTCTGAGTGGGCTGCATGATGTTGAAGCTGAAACTGGGCAGGGTTTGGTCGGGAGGCTGCAGGACAACAGGAGTCCCTCCTGATACCTGTTGTGGATTGGGTGGTTGTTCTGGGCCGGGCTGAGTCGCCATCATAGGAAAGAATGGTGCATGGAGTGGGGATGTTTGGTTGTAGGGCGCCCCCATCTGGGGCTGGGAGGACTCTGAGGAAGGCCAGGAAGAGTTAGGGGCACAGCGAGGGGGGCCTGGTGGAGAGGCGTAGCTGTCTGAGGAGCCCTGTGGTTTGGGACGCTTGTGCCTGGGCTTTCCTCTCCGGGATCGGTTCAGACCACCAGCACTCAATGGTTGGAGATAATCACCTGTGGAAAGAAGAGAGAAAACTTAAATCAAGCTTTCGGCATTCGTCACATCACTACACCTGCTGCTTGTTATTTCAACAACCAGATCCACACCTGGGTGGTGGGAGTGAGCCATTGAGCTGTTGTCCAGCTGCAGGTAGGAGCTGTAGGGGCTCTGGAGGATGCGATGGCGGAAGCGGTCCACGTACTCCTGCTCCTCCTTCTGGGTGTGAGCTGACAGCACCTCTTTGGTGAGGCCCACAAATCTTCGCTCCTCTGTCGCCGGGCTTGGGGCTGGACGGACGGGAGTGGGAGCAGATTCAGCAGGCTCGCTGCCCATTGGTGCGTCCTCCAGAGCTGTGGCCTCTGTTGGAGAAAAAAAAAGAGAGAGGGATGAAGAGTTAACTCTCATGTGAGGTTTGTTTAACTATCAGACAGGTTAAAGGTTGTTTAGGTGTTTGTGTACCTGACTCGGGCTGCGGCACATGCACGATGGTGCTGCTGTACGAACACTGGCTGGTGACTGAGACCACACTCATGGCCTTGGTGGACATGGTGATATCTGTGAGAGGAGCTCCCACTACAGCTGCAGCTGAAGGGCCCACAGACACCTCGCTGTCCAACACCACCACTGGATACAGGAGAAACAAGTTGAGGTCAGTTAACGTTGCTTTTACAAGGATTATCGACAAGAGAGGACAGCGTGTGTTTGTGTGTTCGTACCGTCTGTGCTGGCCTGAGCCGTGTCAGTGGCTGCAGCCGGTTTGTCGTCTTCTGAGGTAGAGGATGAGGAAGAGGAGGTGGCCAGGGAATGAGACTCACTCTTACGCTTAAGTGCTGGACCTGTGCAGCTCTCCAAATATCTGCAACACAGACGCATGTGAGTTGAATGTGAATCAGGAGCTTTACCACATCATGAAGTGAGATGATGGAGGAGCGGCTCCAACCACACACCTGATGATGTTGTCCACACAGTTGATTTGCTGATAGGAGGGAATGTGTGTTTGCTTCCTGCTTTCTTCATGATCTCTGACTTCGGGGTTTGTGGCTGCAGGAGGCAGACGTGCTGAGGGATGAAAGGATGATTTTAGCCAATGCTGATATATATGTGCACATTTTTAGCATAAACTACACTGTTCATGTTTTTCATATTAGTATGAATGGGACTGATTTACCTGCAGCAGGTTTGCCCAGAAGAGCAATTTTGTGGCTGGAGTCCAGATACGGCTGCTTCCCCCATCCCTTCGCTCTGTTCACATCAGCACAGATCTGCTGCAAAGTCATCTGCAAGAGCACACACGCACACACACATCATGTACCAGGATGATTAACCTTGCGGGAAAGGAAATGCTCAACCACTTCTGGCTTCCTGGCAAGTGATGTTACTGTAATGTCTCACCGGCTCCCGGTGTGAGTCCTCCCATAGGTTGCCGTTGCTGTCACTTGAAGAAGCGACGCTGATGTAATGCTCATGAGAGCCGTTACTTCCCAAGCTGCCGTAACCACTGGAACCATTGTTGTGGACCGGCTGAGGAGAAGCGACACAAAGAGGTGAATGAGAGAAATGTCATATACACAAAAACGCAAAGAGAGTAAAGCATCATAAAAAAGAGATTGGTGCATGGGTAACGTGTGTGTATCTATGTATGGTATAGATGCATGTATTAGAAACATGGTGACAGTTATGACAGTTGTTACCATGATTATTCTTTCAGACATAAGTTTGTTGAACAGCAAATCGTTGAACAAGGGTAAATGCCTCATGAGGTTTTGTGTTACAAACTCTTACTGATAAGACTTTCACAGAAGTGAACTACTCTAAACAAGTTAATCATGAACCTGCATTTTTTTTGTTTTCTGATAAACATAAAGGCATTAATAGCGTTTTGTGATTTCTTTTTTTCTTTTGGTAAATAAATAATCACCTGCAGGAAAAGTTTATAGATCTTTGCTTGCAGATCTTTTATTTCTTCATGCGTGACTGGAAAAAACTCTTTACTCCGAGCAGCAAACACATCCTCGTTGAGCGGACTCCTGCAGACACAGAAAAAAGGACAGAGATGTTTTATTCATTGTGATGTGTTTTCCTTGAACAAGTTTCTTTGCGGTAGCAGTGCTGCTGCGCACATTCCTGAACAATAGCTGGGTTATACCACAGACCCTGCAAACGTCATATCCCTCCGAGGCTCTAATAAAACGCTAATAAAACACTTTATTTTTCTGTGTGTATGTGTGTGTGCTGTTGCTCCTTACGTCCTGACTTTGTGCCGTCCGATGATGAAAGCCACCTTGCGGCTCCAGGGGTTGATGAAGCTGGACCAGCTGGTGTCCAAGGTGATGTAGTCTCCGTTCTGACAGCGCAGTCGCACTGGAGAGTGTTCAAACGGAGGCTGGCCGGCGTACTTCAACACTACACATGACACCAAGAGATCAAGTCAGAAACAAGAAATGAAGATGAAGTCACTCATTGTGGTTGGTCACTATGAACAACTATGATTCATGGCAACTATTGATTAATGTACTCATGATCACTTCTACAAACCAGCATGCCAACATACTAATATGATCTGTTTATACAGTGTAAAATGTCTTAAACCATGCCCCCCTCTTAAATGAACTCGTACCTTTCCGGTGCATCGACAGCATGAGGGGCCGGTCCTCTGGGTGGATGCAAGTCAGCATGGATGTGCCAATCAGATCCTGAGGAAGGTATCCTAGCAACGGCACAGCCCTGTGGATGATAACCATTAAATAACTCTCACCATAGCAGCCCAACAAAAACTCATTTGTGAGTGTGTGTGTGTGTACTGACCTGTCATCAACTTCCAGAAACACACAGCCTGGGGAGTGTGTGGTGGTGAAGATGCGCTTGTCCATGGGGATCCGAGGTGCTGCATTAATAAATGTAGTAAACATCATGACACATCAGGTCATTCTCCTCTACAACAACAACAACGCAAAGGTCGTGAGCTGACAACTTTCACACGAACATCTCAAGTGTGTGTGGATAAGCATAAAATGCAAAATCATATAAAGTAACTTGTAACTTGCTGCTGCCTGCTCACTTGGCAGGACCAGTTGTGCTGTGAGCTGTTCGTGTTGATAACTATACCTTCATATCCAGATATGATGCGTTCAGCCAGCGCCAGGCAGCACGGCTCCTCCTCCTCACCGCTGCTTCCTGTTCCTTGCACCTTCAGCAGATAAGGAGTGATACGGAACGGGTTGTAGCGCATCTCGCCTTCACGGTCCTTCCCACCCCTGAAAGAGAAACTCGGATTTCAATTTCCATTGTCATCACAGGTATATATGAGAGTTTTTAATCAAGGGGTTAGCGAACAGTCATTTCTACCTATTCCAGCTCCTGTTAGTAGTATATGTTGACTTACTGGGTCTTTATTGCTGCTGTGTAGCTCAGGTAAAACAATCCTGTAATAATCTTAGGATGCATTAAGAGGAGCTTCAGCTGACCCTCAGCTGACACTCATTAGTCGACATAAGCGCATACCTTTCTGCTACTGTTCTGCAAGTATGTATGGAATTCACATATTTTATAGCCATCAAGGAAAGACGGGCTGTGGAAAGTCCCGTAATAGAGTTGAGACACTGACCTGATTCTGCAGAAGAATGACTTGACCTGGGCGCAGTCGAACAGAACCCCCGCTGCAGAAACAAAGAACAGACAGCAGTGAATTATTGGCCTGTTGAAACATACAAAACAACATATTCATATACAACAAAAACTAGAAATCACTGTTACAAGTTTGAATATGCATTTAAGTATGAGCTGATGTACAAACTTAGATGCAGAGTAGAGAAAAGAAAGTTAAAGAACACATGCAAACATATGCTGAGCTTAAACCTATAATTAAAATTCACTTCATTCTTGACTTTAACCTATAAAATGAGAACAGTTTCTGAACTGTGGTACAAACACACCTGTGTGCGAGTTGCTCCAAGGTGGGAGGTGCGGCTGAGCCGTGTGCGCGTAGAAGACGTTGACGTCTTGGTGGAAGAGCAGCTCCACAAACTTGGCCGACTCCAGGAACTTCCTCTTGCAACAGAGGATGCTGGGAGCCTGCTCCGACGCGTACAGCACGCGGCCGCTCGACAGGGAGAAGACGACCACGAAGGAGTCCTACACGCACAGAGACACACACACAGAGACGTACGCACGCACATGTAGAGAGACACACGCACACAAGCGAGCCAAGTCACAGACACACTAAAGCAGTAAACACACATACACTCACACATGCTCAGGCGTGAGGCAAAAATAAACGTACACAAGCACGTATGTATGGATCCAAGTGTGTAATGTGTGTTTTCAGTTATAATGGTGCGCTCCATTTACATTGGAGGTTGGAACTCGGAATGACATCACCTCTGAAGTCAGTGAGCTGTTAGCCACTGCTAGCCACTGTTAGCAATACTATTTTGATAGCAACACTCCAGACTGTTTTTTACACATACCGTCAGTGTATGGACAATGTCCCGGGAGAAGACATGGCTCACTTGAATCTTAGGCAATTGCAATAGAAATTCAATTAATAGTAGTGTGCAGTGTTCACCACTGTTGACGTGACTAGCGGCCATCATGAATTCTAACGTCGCGGCTGGTGGGACTTCTTGGACCACAACTTGGAGCACAACTGGAATGCACCATTAATGTATGATACAAAAAACAGGGCAAGAAAGTGAAGTAGCATCAGTTTTAATGGGTTGTGTGTGTTGTTGTTGTGTTATGTACCGTGTTTTTAAGGGTGTGTTCAGACGTGACTCTTTCCAGCTCTTCCAGGGCACAAACTGTCGTATCTCTTCGCTCATCCTGGCCGTTTCTCATCAGCAGTTTGTAATACTCACTATTGGCTGCAGAGGACAACAACAATAACACTGTGTGATATCAGGCTGGGTAAAGACTCCCGCAAAACAAATGACTCCAGCTGTCAGCCCGTGTGTGTGTTACCTTGCACTTGTTTGACACAGTTCAGTGCGTAGTGTAAGGCCTCCACAGTGCTGGCTTTGCTGCGACTGCGTTTGTCTGAAGGAAGCCTCTTCTTCATCTCAGCCACAGTGATCATCACTTCTCTGTGGGCCTGGCCTCTGCCTCCTCCAGCGTGCTCACTGCTGCACAGTCCAGGAGACAATGAACAGATTCAGGTCAAACACACACACAGAAGACCACACAGTAGATTTGAATGACACACACTACTGAAGCCTACCTGTGTGGTATTTGAATCTTAATTTCTCCTACTCATATAACATGGACTCTACAGTGATGTTTTCAATCGCTTTACTTCACATCTGGTGTTTTTGCCGTCATCGTGTCATTGTGTGTAATCACCATATGGTGACACACTTGTGAAAGGGAGTCACTCAAACTTTTCCATGTCTTTTAACAGCTGCTGAAAGCATCGTATCAGTTAATCATCACTGGTGGACAAAAAATGACTTGTCCATCTTTGTGCGCTCCAGTCAGAGGAGAAACAGAGGCCTACTGGTAAAATAAAAAAAAACACTAACTGTTGGTTTTAAATATTGATCACAGATTAAAGACCTTCCTCCTGCTTTATCGTTGTGCTTGCTCACAGTTAGCAACATTATGAGCATGATGATGGTTATTTTAAACTCCGGCATCAGTGGTGAGTTCAGTAATTTGGCTAAACTTTTATTTACAGCCATTTATTTTCTAAAAAAAGGGCTGAAAATACTTTAATGAATAAAATCAAACGACTGCACATTGATCCCCCACCACCACCCCCTAATAAAACATCTTTGTGTGTTTTTAAAGATCTTATTAACACATTTATCATCAGTTACCAAACCAATATTTGATTCATTAAACATAAACCGGTCTGCCCTGTAGGACTTGTTAGATTTACCAGCTTGTTTCTCAGCATATATTAATTATCATGGCAACATAACAAAGCACTGACATATAAGCCTGATGTAAACATTGACATAAAACTCTGTAACACTCTGGCTCACACAAGCCAGCTACCTGTTCTCCCTGTGTGATGGCCTGGGGTAGTAGACAGTCTGAGGACAGAGAGCTTTGAGGTTCAAGTTTATATTAATGAAATGCACCGACGACACTGTGACAGGTCTCCGCTGAACTTCTTGACCACATGTCAGCTGTTCAGCTGTAGTAGAGGAAAACTCTACTGCTGCGGCCGGGCTTTATGCAGGAAGACATGCTGCACTGCTGATCCAGTGTATTTATCTGAGAGGCACTGGGTGGCTCTGAGCTGCGTTCATATGAAGTTATACCTGACGCTGTGCAGCAGCAGACTTGACGCTCAGCAGCAGCAGCATACTTGACACTGTGCAGCAGCATACTTGACACTGTGCAGCAGCACACTTGACCCTTCTTTTTTTAACCAGAATAGTTCCACAGCCAAAGTAGTGCTACATTCGGCCGAGGCTGAGGTCAACACGTGTGGCGTTGTTGCCTTCTCTTTTCGCCGACAGCTCTCTTGCGTTTTATCATATCGCAGTATAATTACAAATGCAATTAATCATTCAGCTCTATGTGCAAGTGACACTTAACTCATCTTTTTTTTTAATACTTAAAGTTTTTCTTTCTTTCTATTTTATTTTTTTCAAGTTGTGCCCCCCCCCCCCCCCCCCCCCCAAAGGGTAGGCGTGCCCCACAGTTTGAAAAATGCTTGTGTGGAAGGATGACAACTACCGAGGTCACTGTGGTACGAGGTAACTATGTTGAAAAGGCAAATACCTCTTTGTTGAGACTGAGGTGGATCCAGTAGCACTCCCAGGGCTGTGATTGGCTGAGGAGGAGAGGTCATGTGTCCCACTTGTCATCTCCTCATCCTCCTGCCCCACTTCTCCGCCTGAAGCTCCGCTCTCCTCTCCCCTGAGGCCCCCGGACGACGCCCGTCCATCCTGCTGCGCCGAGGTCACCCTCTCTCTCCCCCCCTCATCTCGTCGTCCTCCTCCTCCTCCTCCCTCTCCGCCTCCTCCTGTAGCCGACGGTAATGCAGGCTCCTCCCCATCTGGACCGCTGTCACCTCCTGGCATCTCAGCACTTTGGTCACACATCAGTAGTAGTTTGCCCGATTGAAGTGGTCAGGAAGGGTCTTCATATGTTCAACGGAGGGAATGGGTTCCATGTGGTGCCGATAAACTGGTGTTCATTCGATCAGGGCTGTATGCTGGATGTAAGGGTTCGCCTGGAGCACTGAAACACACAGGGAAAACAAGGGGAGATGCTTAGAAAGAGTACCAGAACAAAGTTTACAGGGTTCACTCGCCGCTAGATAAACTGAGAGATAAGAGGAGCGGTAGTGGTGGCGGCGGCGGTGCCTCGGGGACGGTGGAGAAAAAATGTGTTATGAAACATATGGTAATGGCACTGTCCTCCTTCCCCACAGTAGTGGCCATGAGTGTGTTTGTGGGGCTGGAAACCAAAAACCTCAGAGTGCAGTGAGGAAATATCAAGTCACCATACCTGCTGAACAACCTGCACAAAGCCCTGCAGACACGTTACACTCGTTTTGTGCTATTAGTAAAATGTCACTCATTGTTACTTAAAGAAATTCATAAACTAACTCAACAGAATTGAACGCATGCATCTAAGAGGATTTGGCATCGCTACTGTGTTTGGTATCTTGTTGTTGCACTTATTATCACAAATCAATATTCATTATAAGAAATGTAGGACAGGAGTGCCGCTGCCACTTAAACTCCCCAAAGCGTCTTTTCCACAGCTTTTATATTAACAAGAAATAATGTAACTCCAATAAGAGAAAAACAAAAACTAATCAGTGAATAAAGACGTGTGTCAAATCAGGGGCAAAGTCTCCGCAGATGCGTAAAAGAAATAAAGGAAAAAAATAAATAAACGCAAGACAAAAAAAATGTAAACCGTTAAAATATTCTGTCATCACACGAATGTGAACAAACACAATGTGGCTTGTTATCTAACACCATTGGACGATGTGAACATCAAAGTGAGTCACTCTCGGTCTGACTTACTCCCATCATCTCCGATTTACACACGTCGTCTGTCAGCAGCGCTGCCAAGTTCAGGTACGACTCTGCCAACAAATGCCAATCAGCAGGCAGACACCCACAGCACAATAATTATGTGACACTTGGTTGGTTGCATAACACCTGATGCCCGCAGAGACATTTTCCTCCTTCTCCTGAGCGTTGGCTGCAGCTCAGAAACACTGCCAGTTACACACATTCAGATGTTCGCACATCTTACTTAGATATTCACCGACAAAGCGCGACCCCTCCCAGACACGCCTCAGTAATTACACTTTAACATCATTATTTCAGTATGGCATGTGATGTATTTTACACTGAACTGACCATAACATCAGGAATGAATCTGAGACACTGTGTCTGCTGCCATCGGTCTTAACACATTGCAGCTACATCACCAAGACACTGACAAGACAGACCATGAGACACAGATGGAGGGAGACAGACTGTGACCGTTTGCTGTTGACTTTGTGTGTTTTACTTTTCGTCGACCTGTCAGTGTGTCAGACTGAGCTCTCTCCTGGACTTAAAGTCAGTTTGTTGAGGTATTTTTATTTTTTTTTAGCTTTATTGCACCTACACGCTAAAAAAAACAACATATATTTGGACCAATATGTTCACATACGTCTGGGAGCTGGAATCACCAAATGCCCAACGATACGATTTAAACATAAACATTAAACATATTGTGAGATGTTGTGGTTTATTAACTCTGTCAACATGTCTTTTATCTTGCAAAATGGGATTGTCAAGGAGACTGACTGAACAACACAGCCATAAAAAGCACTGTGGCATTGTAGTACCACCACCCTCTGCAATTTATATAAGATCGTTTCATATAAGATTAATATTGACCTTGTATCAATACAATATTCCCACACAATATTATGCTGCATTGATTTTTCCACCCACTTCTGATACTTGAACTGACAAGAACCACACACATAAAATTAAATCAAATTAAACACCTATAACTCAGGAGTTCATTATTAAGTCCGATCAGTCAGTTCTGCTGCTTGTAGCAGGAGAGAGCTGCAGGCGTCTGCCAACAAACAGTGAGACGTGGAGCAGATGAGCCATTCAACTGTTAGACTGCTCAAGCACTGCAGATATGTGTAATCCAATTGCTCTTACTCTAAATGAACGTTTCAGATGTTCATGATAACATTATTCTTCTGGGACAGTTTCAGGTCTCCACAATTCATTTCTGGATATCTGCATCATTACTCATCATTATTCTAATTGTAGATATCTGATTGCATTTTTACTAGTCATAATATGAACTGTGGGGATCTGTGATGACGGGTTGGATTTTCAAATGATGAACTGTAAACAAATGGAGAAATGAAATGCTATGATGAATATCAAAAACATCATTACAGATAGGATGTCGTCGGTCTTCCCCACGCTTCCTCTGCCTCTAATCCACTAACACTGAGATGGCAGTGGTTTGAGTGGACGTGAGAACATGGAACAAATCGTGAGTGGGTGTTTCTGGGGG
This sequence comes from Caranx ignobilis, assembly GCA_021432705.1. Taxonomy (NCBI): domain Eukaryota; kingdom Metazoa; phylum Chordata; class Actinopteri; order Carangiformes; family Carangidae; genus Caranx; species Caranx ignobilis. The sequence goes on along the minus strand of MU269985.1, from coordinate 46,157,289 downwards.
TGTTTACAAGCAGCACCGAGCAGGTAAATCCTGGTTGTCACAAGACTGAGAGGCAATGAAAATATCCTGTGTCGTTCATCAGGTCGTCACTGCAGGATTACATAATCAGCTTGCTCAATTCGAAGCTTGTAAGCTATCCTCCGATTACTTGAGACATACCTGTTCAACATGTACACACACACACACACACACACACACACAGAGATGCATGATTACTGTGGTGCAGGTGTATTGCTCCGGCCTTGTCTTAATTGTGGAGCACACAAACAGAGCAGATAAAGCCACGGTAAGGTCAAGGCCCCGGGCCAGGTTAGTGATCTCTATTTTTCTCTCCCACTTGTCAGCAAGAAAAGTGTGAGTATGAGTTCTTATTATTATCACCACCAAATTTACTGACAGTAAAAACTTGTATTTTCTGTTTTCCTCTATACATTTAGAAATTAAATAGCTGAATTACATTTATTGATGTTATTTATAAAGTGGAAACAACAATGAAAGGACCTTAAAAATGAGAAGGAAACCTTGCTACAGAGCAGGACTGTGCTCTTTCCGCCTGTAAAAGCAAAAGTAGAGCTTAGATGGACTTTTGTTTGAGATGACAAATATACCCAGTGTGGCTTTACCAGGCATTTGAACAGGATTATATGATTATATATTTGAATAAAAGAAAAACTTCAGTACCTAAGTTGTTTACTTTTTACTTACAGCTTGTGATAATAACATAAGATCACATGATTATCAATACACCTCTTCTGAAAGACGTGTGCAATTACAATCACGTGCAATAATTCAATCCAAACTATGTTGTTTATTATTGACAGGTTATATTATTAAAATTGATTATACTTGCATATATTGAATGGAGCACTGTGACATAACCATTTCCTGTGGGGGATTAATAAAGTATTCTGATTCTGATGTCTGTCAATGATCATGTGACCATTTTAAAAGCTCTACCTTAGCTGTGGTACAAAAAAAACAGGACTAACCTCTGTTGCACTTGAACATCGCGCCTGTCTGATCTGATCAAAACTGGAGCAAGCTCAACAGCCCATCTTATCTGAACAGGGGATTACACACACTTGGACTGTCAAAACCACGCTGCTGTGATAGTATTTTTTCTATTTTGGCATATATACTTCCGAGAGGATCAACACTCTCGGAGGTTTGTTTTTTTGCACAGCATTGGTGGCGTAAGACGGAGCAGACCGAGCAAATCCACTGAAAACACAGCTGATGTTTCCTTCAAGTGTAGGTGGATGCAACAGTTTACATGAAACTAGATTAAGGAAGCGTCAGAGACTCCACACTAATCACATGATTTGATCCATCTCTGTTGGAATGAAACACTACAAAACCATCCCTGCATAGTACATCACCAGTTCACACTATTTCTGCAGATATGGAAGCAAATGCCAGCCCAGAATACACGAGCATACCCACCACATTGGTTATGAAATCACATTATTATATAATAACAATTACTCACAGGCAACATATAAATGCAGTCTATACATGGACCACCTTAACAATTATTTAAGAGGATTCACGTTGACTGACTCTGACACTATGAAATATTCATGGATGAGGTAGTAGTGAACTTGTAGGTTTATGGGTCACCTCAGTAACCAACACTATCACAGCACATAAAACATAAGTACATACATGCAAACCAGGAAAACCAAAGACATTGTTGGAATATGTTTTTTTTTTTACCTGCATTCATCCACCAGAAGAGGAAAAAGCTTCAGACTTCAATAACAGAACACAACCCGTCCCCACTCAAAACAAACCTGACACTCATTTGTCGGTTCACTACCCCCTCCCCACATGAACCCAGTAACCTCAACAACCTCAGTCACCACCACCATAAGTTAAGGCTTAAGACAGAGAGAGAGAGGGGGGAGAGAGAGCTAACCATGACCCATAACCACCTCTACCGCACCATAAAGACTACAACCTAACTTTAAATCACCACTGAGCAATGTCAGTTAAACTTAATTCATATTTTATATCTGGCAAATTACATTTTTATAACATTTTACTATAGGCGAAAATGATGCAATTAGTGCATTTTGACACTGTCGGGACTGTAGCGTTACGTGGATTTATGGGCTGGAGATTCACAGGAAAATAACAGTTAAGTCTATAGTAAACCCATAGCGAGTTAACACTTGTAATATGAAATCCAAGCAGTGTAAATAGCAAACATAAAGTGCAGTTTGTTTCTTGCAGTGTAGGCAGCTCCAGCGCCTCTCGGTATGTGCAGCCCAGTCCTACGGCAGACATGTTATTTAGCTAACACAAGTAGCAACACACGCTTACACCCATGTCACTTTTTGCTGTTTGAAGACGTAAAGCTTTCGGCTAAAGCTACAAAATACACACTCACAACAATATACTAGCAACTAAAATATCAGATTAAAGAATAAATCACGTTTGTTTACATCCTCTGCTCTGTCAGATTGCTGCCGTGGGCGAGGTGGATAGCTAGCTTAGCCAGTTAGCCAACTCGCTAACGATACTAAGATTAGTGGTGTAGTGGTGAAATATTTACCTTTTCGAGTTTGCGCGTGATGCAGCTTTAATATCCAAAAATCAAAAGTATATAAAATCGATCGTCGGGCCGTTCCCTAAGTAAATATTTTTTTAATTATGTCTCAGTCACGTAGCTACATCGTCATCTATTCAGAAGCGTTTGACACATTTGTGCAACGTGAGGCCGGCACAGTTAATCCCCGCCCACTCCGTTCTGATTGGACATCCTAAATTTGCATGTGTTGCGTGATTGGACAGAGAGCCTGACAGTGGGCGTGTCCAAAAGCCACAGTTTGTCATCGGCTTGCTGGCGGTTCACGTGTTTGTCCATGTTACACAACAGAGCGACAACAACTCGGAGCAAAGCGCGCAAGCACCACCTCACTACGAGCTCCCTGCATCCACCCCCTGCTGCCGATGAATGAACAGAGCCGCCTCACGGTCCAGCTGGTGGAGGAGGGAAGCTGACTTTGACAGCTTCAGTTTTTTGACATTAATATTTTCTGCTGAGATAAATACTGGGATTAGAGGATTTACCACGAGGGGCTAATTAATAATTGTTATAAATAATTACATAATCATTTTTAAACATAACAATGTTATATTATAATCTCTCTGGTTCCAGCCTCTAAGAATTAATTTGGACCTTGGACAGTGATCAAACAAAACAATTACCTCAAGATGTCCCCTTCAATTATTATTACTAGCTTATTGGTTGTGTGAAAATAATCAGCTGTAGCTGCAGAAGTTTTGTTTGATCATCTAATTTACTTGCATGTTGCCTTGAGAACAGTCCTCATGCACTTTCAGACAGGTGGTATTAGTGCAGACAAGGTTGGACTACTAAACTGGGAAAAGCAAACCACTGCCACAGAACCTCAAGGTCCATCAAGAAGGCCAGTCCAACTATTATATAATAGAAAACTGATGAATGCTGCATTATGACAACTCATGCTTTGGAAAGTTTGTTGGGACTCGGTCTCCTGAGGCTGGTTAATATGTTGAGAAGCTCAAGGGAGAAAGCTACTGAGGTAAACAGGTGCTGATCGCTGTTTCCTTACAATCCCGTTGGTGTAAAAGATCAGTTCTGAAGTGTGCATCACATCACCTCCCAAGTGTCCTCATTAGTGAGGATGTCTCAGACTCCAACTGAGTAATCAAGGATAATTTTACCATCTATAGACTTCCTGTGAGAGTACAGTGTGACTCAGTGACAGATTAAAAACACACCCAGGCTAGGCATTGTGATTTAAGTTAAATCTTTTATTCAAGCAAAAAGGCATACAGGGCCAAAGAGTAGAATTGCACTTCTCTGAAAAGTATTTTGGCCTCAAATCTGCGGAGCAGACAGGAGAGGATAATGATGATGACAAATCACGTCTGTGATAAAAGGCTGGCACGTAAAAGGATTTTCAGTGAACTTTGAAAACATTACACAATTCCTTTCACGGCTACACCCATTTACTATAAAAGCGTCTACAGAGCACACACCTGCCGTTAGCGTTAGTGTTCATCTGAATCAGCCATGCACTACGACTGTGGTCAAATAAGAAATGACTGCTAGAAACCAGGGAGAAAGGCAACACCAACAGTTCGGATTGGATGAAATGCCACCCACAATTAAATGAATGTACAAAGTAATCCCAAAATGTTTGCCTCATTATAACAGAGCTCTGAAGCGACAGCAGGGAAGGCAGACAACCCAATACTGGTGTTGCCCAACATCCAACACTGGATAGTTTTTCTTCTACACTTCCATGGTGCTCAGCAACAGTGAACTGAGCACCAAGATTAGATCTACATGTAATAATGCACAAAAAAAAAAAAAAAAAAAAAAATCATGTTAGCAACATAATTAAACTAAAATATCACACAGTAGGAGCATTTTGCATTTGGGATCAGTGTGACTCAACAGAAAAACGTATTAATTAGCTCAGCTGATTAATGCAAGCAGCACAGTATCTGTTAGGAGTGGGCACGCAGAAAGCACAACTCTTCAGCTGTCTGGTAAATGTGGTCACTTAGATATGGCTGTAATGTTTGCTGCCCCCCATTAGAGATAGTGATTAAGGCATCAGTCTAAAACTATGTGCTTGAATATTTGAGATTAAAACATCTGGCACATCAGGGAGAGCATCCGACCGACGCATCTCCACCACTTCTCAAACCCAGTGTAGCACTTTTGTTCTTTATTTGTTTTGTTTTACATGTCGTGTCAGCTTCTCCAGCCTTTGTCAGACTTTGAGGTTGTTGGTCTTAGCATATAGGCACTTATCTAGGCTTTATACTGTATATCAAGACCCCGCTCAAAGGCGGATGGACAAGGACAGGTGGTATCAGGTGGTTTGGCAGTGTGTTACTGGCTGTTGTTGTGTGACTTCTTCCTTTAATCCTAAATCTAAGATATTATACAGAGAGTTCAGTTAACATGTGCATGAATACAATAAGGCATTGAGCCATACTATTCCCCCTGTAACAGGGACCTGCAGAAGAATCTTTTTTTTTTTTTTTTTTAAATGAGGGGAAAATATTGAATATTAAAAAAAATTGGCAATACACATAAATGTGTATATGTTTGGAAAGGAGCATCTGCTCTATTGTACATAGGATTACTGTTACAATCTAGACTAACACAGAACTACTGTGATACTGTCAAAGGCACTTATCTTAGACCGGCACACAAAAATCAATGGATATTAATACAGTAAAACATAAAAAAAAAAGGTAAATATAAGTTGAGGAGAGTTTACAACAATATTCTTCACTTCTAGTCCTGAGGTTGGAATAAATGTGTGTGTGTGTGTGTGTGTGTGTGTGTGTGCTTTGTCATACAGTCAAAGGTAAAGGCATGTTTTTTTAGGTTTTAGGTGTCTTTGGCATGTGGCATGGCACTGATGTAAGTTTACAGCTGTCTGGTCTGGTGTAGTATCGCTGGGTGTAATTCTGCTTTCATGACAATCCTTTACTGAGGCATATGTGCACACCCACACACACCCACCCACACACACATACACACACACACACACACACACACACACATACACAAAGGGCAATCCAGGACAAGGAATGAAGACCCCCCCCTTACCACCCACCCCCCCCTAAGGAGAAAAATGTTGTGGAGCTCAGTAGCCAGTGATCACGTGGCCTCTTCCTCTGAAACATTTTTTATGCACATTGCTACTCGTCTTCATTGTTTCCTCCACTCCTCCTCCTCCTTCCCCTGTTGTTTTTTTTACGATTGACTCCAAACTGTGGATGAAATAAGAACGTACGTATTATTTTGTTTTGCCACAGAAAGACAGGAAATGTAATTATCTTAAAAAGCCACTCTATCTACAAATCCAAACTAAGTAATTTTATGTTGAGGATCACAGTTATTATGAACCACAGGGTTGATACTCACTAATAATGATGACGATAATGATCACTATCACAGCTATCAGGATGGCCCACATCTGCAAGAGGTGACAGTGTTAAACACCTTAAACTGAAATTAAGTTGTGTATCTATTAAAATTGAAGACATCATTTGTAATATCATCTATCAACAAACCTTGCAGTTCTTCCACCAGTATTTCCTTTTCAGCTTAGCGGCACTGGTCTCAAACTGGGAGGCTCCGGCCTGCAGCGCATCTGCTCTGTCATCCAGCTCAGACAGCTTTGAATCACGCTCCAGCACCTTGTCCACATTTACACGCATAATATCCACCACCTATACCAACACACACAGGAATAACACACTTAGCTGAATTATGTTAGTTTTTTTTTTTTTCTTCCTTTGACCTACAGGACCTAGGCATGGGGTAAATCCTGACTAGACATCGTGTGAGATCAATCAAACCCTGCCTTAATCACTTATGTTAGAATTGATAGTAAACAGTGAAAAACACTGAAACAAACCAATAGTGTACACATGGCTGATGACATCATTGGTTTCAGCTCTTAAATGTTACCTAACACTGGCAGGAAGCAGGATAGACCATGGTTTTAAAATACATAAGATAGCTCGTATACAAACGTGTGCTTCATAACAGAGTTCACCTGGAATCAGGTAGACATGCTTGTCTGCCACAGTATCCCACAATACACATAACCCATATGTTCCACTGATCCACAAACCCAACTTATTGCCCCTCCTCTCAGACAGAGCGGCTGGGTGGAGAGGAGTGTACTGGCCCATGCAGGCCTTACATAACCATGGAGACAGAGATTATATAATCTGCAGGCAACCAATTGGAGGCTTTTGTATGACACACTAAGGTTAAAGTTCTGAGTAGGAGGGGCTAACCCCACGGGGGCTGCAACTGAGAGAGGGAGGGAGGGGGGGGCGTACGGTAATAGGGTTAAGAGTGATACCCACGGGAGGAGTGAAACTTGGCTGCCGTTTCTACTTGGTGGCCTTACTGACACGCTTTTCTGAATGTAAGTCCTAAAAGCTGGAGGAGAAACGGCTCACGCCGCATGTTGCCTGCCATGTGAACTGACATGTGGAGGTAAAGCATCAGAGAGCCACTGATTCCACATTGTGGTGATTCATGACACCGCTGCCAAGCGTTATGCAAGTCTGCTTGAGACAGATATCAAGAAACAAGGGAGTCGCTGAGAGAAGCTGAGGACAGAAGAAAGAAGGACAGGAAAAACGACAAATCGCTTTCTGACGGCTGAAGTTTCTATTTGAATGATCCAGTATTGATTTTTTGGTGATTCTTCTTAAGTCCGAGCTTTGCATTTACACAGTTTGTCAGTGAACATGTGGACAAATGTTGTTACTGTGGATTATGCTAATGTAATATTTACCAGTTGAAAGTGGTTCAGGGAGGCTGCGCGGTGTGAGAAATGTCCAGTTTATGGAAACTGAGTGCATTCGGAAAGTATTCAGACCCCTCCAATTTTATATTGCGGCCTCATGTTAAGCTGCACACGACATCCCATGATAACAAAATGACCTTTGCAAATCTATTAAAAATTTAAAAACTGAACTATTACGTTGCCATGAATATTCAGACAGCTGACTCACATTGACTAGACTGAGGAAGGCCATAAAGATATTAACTTCTGCTGCACTGAAGGTTCCCACGAGCGCAATGGCCTCCATAATTCTTAAATGGATGAAGTCTGGAACAACCAGGACTCTACCCAGGGGTGGCCGCTGCAGGCCAAACCGAGTATTAAGAGGACAACGGGCTCAGTAAGAACGTCATGTCTGGTTTCCTCCAGACGTGACACGACTGAGGCCAAACATTTCAATCTTTCTACCATCAGACCAGAATCTTGTTTCTCACAATCTGAGAGTCCTTGAGAAGGAAAGGGGTTACATCCGGCCACACTACCGTCTCCGCAGATCACACATCAGCTATCTCTTAACAACTCTCCAAAAGCTCTGTATATGCACAAAAAGGAAAACTATAGCCTGCTTTCTTAAACCTGCTTGACTCAAGAGTCAGGATGGTCAACTGACTGACAATCTGCAGGGGAGCTAACATGAGCTAAGCTCTCTGCAGTTATCAAGCTACTGTTTAATAAATTAATCCTTGTCCAGATTTTTTTTTTTTTTTTAAAACCAAAATATGTGCTCAGACTTCAGCCTACAAATATTGTACATGAGACTATTTTAAATTCAGAGGAAAAACCGAATTAATCACTTTTTGAATTTGGAATAAACATCAACATTTCTATTTATCTGAATAAAATCAGGGCCAACAGGAAGCCCAGGGGAGGTTTGTGGGTTTGGTGAGATAAATGATGTTTACTGGTGAGGGCAGACCAAGCAGAAATTTGACAGACATTATATATATATATAAAAAAAACAAAAAAAAACAAACCAGCCTGAAAGTTTAAATGGAGGCATCATACCTCATCCACCTGAGCCTGGGTCTGCTGCAAGCGCTTGTTGCCTGACGCTGCGCCAGAGCCTTCTGGACCGGGGGCTGACCTGGTGAAAGAACGATGAAAGAGTGAAAACATTAGCCTCCTGTGAGATTTAAAACATAAAATCTGTTGCATAACATATAACCCAATAATCCTGAATTGTTAAGTTTTTATAACTTCACTCTGATTTCAGCAGAGTCGGCGACGTGTGTTTGGTACAGCATGAAAAAACAAACACGATACACTGAGCGTGAGGCACAAATAATTGAGTAAAATATTGATTTTGTGAACATTTTTTTTTTTTTTTTTTCTCTGCAGAAAAAGCCAGGATCTTCCTCAGAGGTCAAAGCACAGCCTTCAATCTGAGGAAGCTCTAAGACCAACGAGACTGACACTGTGCTTACATGCACAAACATATTCATGCTGTGCTCCCTGCACTTATTGATCACATTTCTCTGTTTCACTTCCTTTTACATACCAGGGCCGTATCTGTCTTGTAGCTGTAGTAGTGTAACAACCACCATAAAACTGATGACTGATCTCATCTGGATAGATGTAAGTTTATCAAGCAAGAATGGTGACATGTGATAAGAATGAACGCGAGGCCCATGGATTTGCTGCAAGATTAATGCTGTTTCATAACATTCAAATGACTGACAACAAGGAGCCTAGTGTAACGTGTCAGGAAACATGAACTGCATTGGACATAACAGCTTCCACCGCTCTACCAACATGCGTCTTACGCCTCGCTGTCCGAGGGTTTTCTGTCAGGAAGATGGTCCCACACAAAGACCCAGAGTAGTCACACACTGCCACCGTGTGACTGCAGGCAGCATTTGCTCTCCAGTGACGCCACTGGGAGGATATGTTTTACAGCATCTCCACTAAACTGTGAGGGATTATTATGACTCAGGGCAGTAAAGAGACCGAAGTGTAGCTTCTCAGGGCATGTACAAGGACCCAACCCAAATCTAACAAAAAAAAAAAAAACAAGACAGCTGCAGATGGGTAACTTCCTCTGCAAGCGAAAGTGGTACTGCACACATCAATGCGTGCACGAAACATACTCAAAACAAAAAGAATCGCTATATCTTTGTTTCCACAACAGACGTCAGTGTGGGTCCTGATGAATGAGGAAGCCGACTGACTGACTCTCACCGACTCACTTTCCTCAGACTGCCACTGAATTTATGAACGTAAGTCCTTCCTGAGCGATGCAAACAGATCCTGGATGTGAACCACTGCTGTGACCTACTGTACTGTAACCTACTAGTCACCTGACACTCTGCAGTAGAGGCTGACAGAGAGTGTAAATGCCACAGTCAGCCAGGGTCTATAGACATCTGTCAGCACGACAGAGGTGACAGCCGACTTCAAATACAACTTGAGCCTCGGTGCGTGATTCAACAGCTGCATTTAAACAACGCAGGAACACTCAATGTAAACTGCAATAAAGCTCATAACACTACTAACCCACTTCATATCCTGGAAGAAAAAAAAAAAAAAAAAGCGACCCATGACGTACTAAATGTTTTCCAAAAAGGAAGGCAAATGTCGAACCCAACAATGGTGAAGGTGCGGGCTGAATCTAAACGAGCATAATCCTGTTACACCCAGGCCCCCGTGGAAGCTGGAGGTTCCTGAGACAAGATGATTTTTAATACTAGTCAATCCTTTTGATTTCGTTAAAACGCAGCACAGATGAAAATGAGAAAACGCCCGAAACACAGAACAGCTGTTCTAAAAAAACAAAACAAAAACAACGGCAGATATTGTATTGTTTCTGCAGGTGGTGCACAGGTGTCTTTAAACTGGAACTGCTGGTCCAGATGTGCAGGTGTGAAACAACTGAAGCTCTGCAACCTGACGTTATTGGATGGGCCTTGTTCCAGCTGTTTTGCTTCGGTGACGCAGCATCGTTAACATCGAGTCTAAGCATTTTGCGTCCTTTAAAAGACTCTCAGCTGAAGACTGGTTCGGTCTGTGTTCACTAGTTAACCAGCTAAAAGTGTAGATGTCTCCTTTTGGATTTCAGTTTTACATCTCAACGCTAAGCTGTCAAGCTTGTCGGCAAATTTCCATCATCGCCACCAGAAGTAGAAAACAATATAGTTAAATGAATAACCAAGTACAACACAAGTGTAATAAATATCATGTCAGTGGCTCAATAACATTGAAGTGCAGGTCTTTGGTTATTGTAGGGAAGACTAATAAATAAGATAGGAGTAAAACCTCCCGACGCATGACCATCACGACAGCTCTACGGTGATCTGGGGTTCATGGCAGTGAGCGACCAGCTTCTCCACAGCCTGTTTTTTAATTTATGGTTTGTTTGTTTTGTTATTCTAAAAAAAAAAAAAAGTGTGCGATAACTTCTATTGACCTTTACACAACAGATAGATAGATAGATAGATAGATGAGTCCACTCCATTGAAGCCATGCAAAGTGAGCCAGTGTGCACAATGGCAGGGCTGTAAAAGGTCACCTAAGTTCACTCCAATAAAACCATACAAAAATAAAACATCTTTTGAATCTATTAAATGAAAATAAATCAGTGTCTTGACTGTCTTGAGACACACAAGATCCACTTAGTATTTCTCCAGTGCCTCCTGCTTACACAGCTGTGGAGTCGTGTCTGGCAGTAAACAGGTCCGTCTTTTCAAGTATCATAACAGTTCGTTTCTCTATAATATTACAATGTAATGTAATGAGGTGTGTGCTTTACACTCAGTCCTACATCCAATAACTAAACTTTGAACAAATCCAGTCTTTTCCAAGCAACCCCTTAAAGTAATTGATCCATTTACATTGATTACATACTAACATTTCCCCCATCATTAGTTAATTAACTCTCTTTGTGTGTACTGGTAGGTGCTCTACTGCATCATGGTTAGGATCATGTGTCCTGAGCTGTGGCTGTGTTGTTCATCACCCTTATGTGTTCACAAACTGCACCAGTCAATGCTGACTCAGTTATTCATGATATTAATGACGTCTTTCTCTTATGGCAGCAAAAAATTGTTGATTTACTCCAATAACATGCCTCTGTTTCAATAAGCACATGCAAATGATGGGGGGCACAGATTTGACTGCAGCAAACAGCACAATCGTAGTAAAAACAATAGCTGCGGTGCTTAATGATGTTGTCATTGTAAAGGCAGGTTTTCCTGTGTAGGGTGGCAGCGGCTCAAAGGATGAGAGGAAGAATAGGAAAACAATGTACCTTTCAGAAGATTAGGCTTTAAATCGCTCTGCATTTTTAATCCAACATGAACAAAGATCACTGGGCAGGAAATACTAACGACAAAACATCGCTCAAACCCATTTGCACCACTCTGAATTACTCGATTACTACTTACTGACAAATAGAGACGTTAGCATTCAATACATTTCCTGATACTAGTAGACTTCTTGGCTATAATTTAACTTCGCTGCTACTGTATTGACTATCGATAACATTTGCAACATTATCAATAACTAATCGACGACCAAACAGGAAACCCGAGGACAAGAACTAGCCGACTTCTAGGGGGGAAAGAAAGAGATAAAAATCGACACAGATTGTGTTTTTACGAAGTTAGCAGGCTCTTGCTAAAGCTAGCTTAGCAACACCCTAGCACTTGTTGCAGGCTAACAGCAACGCAGCAAAGTTTTGGGCGTTGCTTTCTTTCCGTGACTCCGTTTCACCAAACCATCCAAAAGGCCGGTATGATACAGAAAGTTGGACCAAGTTTCAACCATTTGATTTGTTAACGAGTCTGTTAGAAACACAACAAACTTACATTGTGAGAGGAAATTTGTTTCAACGGCACCGCAGCTGCTTCTTGCTTGTGAGCTAATGCTAAGTGTCAAGCCGTAACTGTTAGTACCGTCAGTTGGTGTGCTGCCTTCACGTACTATCGGAAATGGGTTAACTAATCTCGGACAAACGTAAACTCTGTTAAGATAATTAAAAAAAAAAAGTATATATATAAAAGATAAATCCTTCATCGGTTAATAGTGCATCATAAAATAGTGTTCATTTATATCCTATAAAATATGCTTTAAAACTGCCTTTTATTACTTGGTGCACATCCTATTGTCGGGTGTTGAACTTTAAAAGTAAGAGCAAATGAGATGCCCTTAAAGGCATCATTCGTCAGGCAGTAGCCTGCAGCCCTCTGCGCATAATAACATTATTAACGCATAACATTAGATTATAACATTAAAAAACCAGCACATAATCCAGAGCAAGGCGTGATATTAGACTGCAGGATAACATGGAAGAGTAACATCTCAAATATGTGCACTTTTCAATCTTCATTCATTTATCTGGTCATTTGTCCGGTAGATGTGTGAGGAAAAAACGACCACCAAAACCCGTGATCAGCATGTGACCATGGGAAACTAAAACGTTACTTTGAATATTTTCAAAGGTAAAAATAGTCTCTCAACACGCATTTCATTACTGCAACTCAAATGAGACCAGAATTCGTTATCTGAAGTGGTCAACGTGAATAAAAATGATTTCTCTCTTTATTGCTTACGTGTGGCCCTCTTTACATGCTGACTTATTAATAGAAACTATTCAACAATGATATTCTTTGTGTCAGCAAACATCCAGAGCAAACACATATGAGTTGAAAACTTCAGGAAACAGATTCAAATAGGAGTTTTGCTATTTTTCTCTAAGAGTCAGTGACTTGTTTTTTCTTCCAATTAATCAATTATGAACCTGAGCTAATACCCTGGATTTTTTTTTGATAAGAAGAAAGAGGGACTGCAACTCAACAGGCAGTAAGTAACACAACATACAAGTTTGGCAGGTCCAAACTGCAGAATAGCAGAGTACACAGACAACCCTCTGAAAAAAGTTACCACCCAAACGCTAAGTGTTTAGTTAGTTAATTGTGTCTTGAAGCACATGAAAGCAACATTAAAGAGGCATGAGGTGCCATGTCATCCAATATGGAGCTAACTGAGGGCATGTTGTCTAAAATTCACCTTTAACTTTACTCACAAAAGACATATTCATGTCTTATCCTAGTGGGTGAATAAAGATACAGACATGAAACAAATAAAGAACAACTTTGAGTAAACGAGTGGGAGAAACCACAACACAGAGGGATCACAAGAGTCGACACATGTCTGCAGATCATTTATTCAGTATAAAGAATGAGTAAACAACAATATAAAATATCTTCAGTGAAATGTTTATGTGAAGCTTGCTGCAAAGGTTTCTCAGTTTGCAGGTCACATATATTGTTTATGTAATATACGAAGCAATTAAGCAACTTTTTCAGCACCAGCTTTTTTTAAAACTCCCTGGAAAAGAGATTAACTTGTATATTTCAATATATATTTCAAACAAAGACTCTCAGTTCTACTTTTACTCTTTTATTCTACTTAAAACAGTAACAACTGGTGTATGAAAATGTTCTGTAGCTACTCAAACTTCTAAGATTTTAACTTAATAGAAAGGATATCATGTATGCAAATGAATCATTGCAACAAATCACTGTCTAACGTTTATAAATGCTTTGCTCAAAGGTTACAGATCATCCCTGTGATTATACTTGACATATATTTGCAAATGTATTTTCAACTCCTAAGCAGTCAAACAAAGTTGCCCTTATGGTTTTGGGAAACCCAAGCTTCCCTTTACTCAACAACAACATTGTCATCTTGGCTACATCCCAGATCCTTCATTGACTGTTTCACTTCCAGTAGGGTTCTGTTACAAGACAACAGAGGCTTTAGGCAGAGTTATATTGGCTTTGTTCGTGTATTTTCTGTGTGATATCACTTTCATTTATCTTAAAACAACACAACTGCTGATCAGATTCAGCACATAAGTAAAACTTACATGGTTCAGCTCCTTCTGAGCAGCACCTCCATTAAACAGCAGACTGAGACTGTCCTCCTGTAAATGTGTTGATGCATTTATTCCAAACATAGCACATGATACATTAACATCATAGACTCCATTTTCCAACAGTATCCATAAGATTTGCTTGTCAGAATAATCCTAGTCAGTGACATTCCACATCTTTGTTGGCTTTCATGCTGGTCACCTGATATTTGCAGCAGGTGCACTAAGAAACAAAGTAGATGTTAATGGCCTGCCTTCACTCTGTCCTCAGACCGCAAGCCTGTATATAGCAACACAGTAATGGTGA